>LBNU01012567.1:18821-36767 GCA_014162995.1 Artemisia annua | reverse complement strand
GGTGCACTGAACTCATTCCACCCAGAAGTTTTAGAACTCAAACAGTGTAAAAGAGTATGAACCAAAAATTTATAATGAGAACAGAGAAGACCTTTTTAAAATTTTAAGCCATTGTTTTTCCTCTCATATCCCAAAGTTTGTAACCCAGCAAACAGATCAGCTTTCACCAGAACCTTAGGAGCACCCTCATCATCAAAAAGCAGAGTATCCCTAATAATGGATTCACTCACAAACACCTTTTGACCATCCACCATAGCAACAATATAATTTTCACCCTTGTGAGTCTTGATCTTAGCAGTCACCCAAAATTGTTTGAGATAGGATTGATAGATTGTTGGGTTGACTGATAAGGCATACTTGATGGAACTAGCATTAAGGAAATTCACCATCTCTGTGAACTCATTTGGTACTGAGTTTGCATCAAGAAGTGCAATATTGTTGTGTTCAGTAGCCCAAGTGCGTGTAATCTCCATGAGCGATAGGTTTGTGAATTTGGGGATTTGTGATTGTGGTAGTAATGGAATGATTGTGAACGGTTATATTGCAATTAGGAGCGTATAAAAACGGATTGTGAGAATCAATTATGTTTTTAACTTGATTTGGTAAGTTACATAACCGCCCTTCCACTTTTAAACCGAGCAACAGAACCCTAAGTAGCAGCACCAATCAGCAGCAGAGTTAAATAACTAGCAGCAGAGTGGATTTGGCTGGCAGCAGAGTCGACTATATCTGGAAACTCCTTGGTCAAAAGTCAAACTTTCCACAATATTAACCACAATTAATGCTAATCACCCACTACGCATTAATTTTTCCCCAGTTTTGATTCTTTATAAAAGGAAAAACCGATCACTTCCAATTATAAAACAAATCAAACCCTTATTATCTTCGCATATCAAATCACACAATCAAAAACCCAATTTCATCCAAAATTTCTCATGGCACCAAAAAGAGAAATTATCAACATCTCATCAGACTCTTCTGATTCATCTGACTCAGAGTTTGACACACCAAACAACATCATGCCAATGCCACCATACTTGCCACCATATCGTCCTCCCCGTAGATTACTCAGAACCAAGGAACAAGCTCGAAAGTTTAAACATGACATCAATGCTGCCTATCTTCCATGGCATAGGGACTACAGAGCACCTACCAGACAAAGAGGTGAAGGTACTTCAAGGGGTGAGGGACCATCTAGGGTTCCTCATGAAAAAGATACGGCTAATCTTGCAGAGAAGCTTCCCAATGCTCTTACTCAGGCCCTTCAAGCAGCTTTGTCAAAGATGCCTCCTTTGCCTGTTGTGCCTGTTCCTGAGTCCTCCAAATCAACAAGAAAGCCTCCCCTTAAGGTTGTGTTGGGGCTTGCTGCTCCAAGGTTGTGGGATGAGAAGATGCAAGCCAGGGGAGTGCACAAGAAGATGCCAGATCCCAAGGACAAAGGAAAAGGACCCATGAAGTAGTCTTCTTAGTAGAAATCATGTGATGTAGATCCTTTTATGTTTTGAATGAACTTTGCTTTGTAATCTGCATCTTTTATCCATGGAATAAACTTGACTTTTATGTTTAATTACTTTCTTGCACATTCAGCAAATATATCCATGTTAACCTTAACCTGCAAAAGATTAGTCCAACAACACAAAACAAACAAGTCCAATATTGCAAAATCTAACTCAGCAGCAGAGTAACCACTAGCAACAGAGTAGACTTTAGCAGCAGATTCACACAGGGCAATATACAACAAACTTATTTAGAACAATAACAGTACAAATCCTTTTACAAAACTTAACAAGAACACATAGAGATAAGTTTTTCTAAAGATTGATCATACCAATACTTGCAATTAAATACTGAAACCTACCCACATCAAAATGTTTAGTAAGTAGATCTGCAACATTGTTATCAGTATGAACTTTAACAATTTGAATCAACTTCTTTTCATAGCAATCTCTAATAAAATGATGTCTTATCTCAATATGTTTTGTTTTAGAGTGAAAAACAGGATTTTTAACAATGCACAAAGTACTGTTATTGTCTATGTGTATTTTGGTGTTCAAAAAGTTGTACCCATAGTCCAGCAATTGATTTTGCATCCAAAGCACTTGACCACAGCAACTAGAAGCAGCTACATATTCAGCTTCTGTTGAAGAGTTTGCCACCACAGTTTGTTTCTTGCATTGCCATGACACCAGCCTATTTCCAAGATATTGACATCCTCCTGTTGTGGATTTTCTATCCAAGCAACACCCAGCATAATCACTGTCAGAGTAAGCCTCTAACTCAAAAGGTGAATTCTTAGGATACCAAAGCCCCAATTTTGGTTGATGCTTTAAGTATCTAAAGATTCTCTTGACTGCATTTAGATGTGATTCTTTAGGAGTAACTTGAAATCTTGCACATGCACAAACAGAGAACATAATATCTGGTCTTGATGCTGTAAGATACATCAATGAACCAATCATTGATCTGTACACATGAACATCCACATCTCTGCCTTCTTCATCTTTAAGCAATGGTTTGTCTTTCTCCATAGTAGTCTTTGCAGGCTTGGCATCTGTGAATCCAAACTTCTTTAAAATATCAGCCACATATTTCTCTTGGTGAATAAATATGCCATCTTCCTTTTGTTTCACTTGTAATCCCAAAAAGAAAGTAAGTTCTCCCATAGAACTCATAGAAAACTTGTCTTTCATTATCTTCTCAAACTCCTCACACATAGCCTTGCTTGTAGAACCAAAAATGATGTCATCAACATAGACTTGAACTAGCAGAATATCATCTTTAGTCTTTTTAATGAACAAAGTCTTATCAATCCTACCCTTAGTGTAACCACAGTCTAAAAGATAGGTGGACAACTTTTCATACCATGCCCTGGGAGCTTGATGCAAACCATACAGTGCTTTATCAACTCTATATACTCTGTCAGGGAAATTTGGATCTTCAAAACCAGGTGGTTGTGAAACATAAACCTCCTCTTTGATTTCCCCATACAGAAAAGCACCTTTCACATCCATTTGATACACTACAAAATCTTTATATGAAGCAAATGCCAAAAACAGTCTAATGGCCTCAATCCTTGCCACAGGTGCATATACTTCATCATAATCAATGCCTTCTTGTTGTGTGTATCCTTGAGCAACTAATCTTGCTTTGTTTCTTACCACAATGCCTCTTTCATCTCTTTTGCATCTGAAAACCCATTTTGTTCCAATAGCCCTCTTTCCATTAGGTAGATCAACCAAGGTCCAAACTTCTTGTAATCTGAATTGTAGAAGTTCCTCCTGCATAGCTTCCAACCAACTTGATTCTTGTAAGGCTTTATATACATTCTTGGGTTCTATTTGTGATAGAAAACAAGCAAAAAGGCAATTTTGCAGATCTTTATGACTATTTCTTTGATGTAGAGATCTAGCAAAGAAACCTTTGTGTAGCATTTCCTTAGTCACCCTCCTTGTTTGAACACTAGATGATGGATCACCCAAAATATTCTCCTTTGGATGATTTATATGAATTCTTGTTGTCTTTGTAGGACTGACAGGAATATTGAGTTCCAAGTTGTTGAAGTCAGTCTGAGCACCAAAAATTTCACCTTCAAGAGCTTCATCATCTGTATCTTCATAGATTTCTGTCAATCCAGGCATCTCTGGATCATCTTGAGTGTGTTCATCAACCAAGGATATGCCTTGTGTGCCCATTGAAGGAAACTTAAGTATCTCTGGAGAAGCACTTTGCTCAGCAGCAGAGTTGCCTGCAGTTATAGCAACAGAGTTGTCTGCAGCTTTAGCAGCAGAGTTGTCTGCAGCTTTAGCAGCAGAATCAGATAAACTGCTGCTGGGAGCAGTTTCCTTGTTGACACTTTTATCAATCACATGAGCTTCACTAGATGATTGCATATAACCCCCTCCATCTCCTTTGGGAGAAGGATCATCTTGTGAGCTGGGAGTCTCCTGAGTGTGAGTAGAAGTAGAACCAATCTTCCATTTATTAACCAGAACAAACTCCTCTTGAGGTGTGGACTTCTTTGCATCTTTAGCTGCAGAAACATTTTCTTTTGTACCTGCATCATGGTTAGTATCTACACCTGCAATCACTGGCTCATAATTCATGGTTTTGGTCAGCATATCAATATTAAACAACCACTCAGGTTCTGTCTTTGCAGTATTAGGTTTATTCTCATCAAACTTAATATGCAAATTCTCCTCTACAAATCTAGTTCTCTTGTTGAACACCCTGAAAGCTTTACTATTTATAGAGTACCCAACAAAGTAACCTTCATCAGCCTTCTCATCAAACTTGCCTAACTGGTCTTTGGTATTTAAGATGGTAATAGGACACCCAAATGGTCTAAAGAAAGCTATCATTGGCTTTTTACCATGGAATAGTTCATAAGGGGTCTTATTGTGAGGCTTAACTACCTTACTCCTATTTTGAACAAAGCAGGCAGTGTTCACTGCTTCAGCCCAAAAAGGTATAGGTAACTTAGAATCTGACAACATAGTCCTAGCAGCCTCAATCAATGTCCTATTTCTCCTCTCTGCAACACCATTTTGTTGAGGAGTTCTAGCAACACTGTATTGTCTTAAAATACCCTTACCCACACAGAACTGATTCATTGCATAATTCTTAAATTCAGTTCCATTATCACATCTGATTATCTTAACTTTATGATTAACTAGGTTTTCTATTCTAGTGATGAATTCTTTAAGAATCTCAGTGGTTTCATCCTTAGAAGCTAGAAAGAATACCCATGTAAACCTGCTAAAATCATCTGTGACAACAAGGCAATATTGCTTCCTATTCAGACTATTCACATAAACTGGTCCAAATAAATCCATATGAAGCAAATGTAAAGGCTTTGAAATGGTATTAACAACTTTGGACTTAAAAGATACTCTGTGTTGTTTACCCTTTTGACAGGCAACACAGGTTTCATGATTTTCAAAAACTTTAGAAGGTAATCCTCTTACAAGATTTCCCTTGACCAATTTGTTTATAGTTTTGAAATTCAAATGTCCAAGTCTCCTGTGCCATAGTTTAGATTCATCAAAAGTGGCCTTTGCAAGTAGACAAGTTAAAGCTCTTTTGGGAACTATGTTCTTTATATGATCACTGTATATGTTATCAGATCTAGGAACTTTGAGTAGCACAAATTTGTCATCTGGCAACTTAAAGTCTGGAGAAAGGATAAGACATTCAGTATCAGTAAAAAGAACAAAATTCCTTTTGTCACAAATTTGTGACACACTAAAGAGATTGAACTTTAGTCCATCCACAAGGAGCACCTTCTCAAAATCCAAACTACCTGTTCTGATAGTACCAGTACCTATGATCTTTCCTCCATTGACATCATTACCAAAGGCAACACTTCCACCATTTTCAATTAGCTCAAAATCCTCAAGTTGGGAAATGTCTCCTGTCATATGTCCAGAGCAACCACTATCAATAATTCCTTTGTCTTTTAGCTCATCCTGTAGATTGCCCTGCACATGAAAAGTAGAGAAATCAGTTTCTCTTTTTGACCCAAGCCATCACTGGCTTGGATCTGCCCTGTGCATCAACATAATTATACTTAGTGAGGTTCATTGATGCACTGCTGGTATTGGGAACTTTAGATAAAGCATTTGATTTTGGTTTCCAAGTCCAGCAAGCTGAGGCCTTAACAGCATAAAAGTGGTTTCCAACAACTGTATCTGTTATAGATTTTGAAATAGCAGTAGAGCTCTTTGCCTTGGCAGCAGAGTCAGCTTTTGTAACAGCAGCAGAGTCTTTTGCCTTAGCAGCAGATTTTACTGCTCTTTGAGAATTAGGACCAGTTGTTTTATTATGAAAAGGCCTGTTTGGTTGAGCAGTTATAATTGATCTAGTAACACCAGATCTCAATAACACTGCTCTTGGAACCATTTGTCTTTTGGAAGGAGAGTGAGTCCTTTTTGAAAAGTTTTGATGATTCACTCTTGTATATTGGTTCCAAACAGGTTTTTGGTAGACATTACAGTCTGCAATTAAATGCTCAAAGCTACCACAACTATAACATGCCTTCTTTTGTAATTGAAAGTCATTACCTAATTTATGTGAAACTAGGTTATTGAAATTCCTTTGATTACCCCTAGGCCTGTTAGTAAACCTCTCCATGTGATGTCTAGGTACTTCATTATATTCAACCACTTTTCTAGACATATTATGACCTAGCACAGGTTTCAGAAACCTATCCTGTTTAACTCTAGCCATATTAACTTTAGGAATTTCTTCCTTTTTAACATTTTGTATTGGCTCAGTCTGTTCATCCTCACTATCTGAAACCCAATCTTCAATGATGGGTGCATCAGACCACTTATTTTCAACCCTAGTTGTTTGAATAGACACATTACTGATTTCTTCACTAGGTTTGATCTCTTCTGGTTTACTCATGAAGGATAGCTCCTTTCCTGGTGGTGCAAAAGCACTTTTCATTGGAGGAGCTACTTCAGTATACCCTATGCCACTACCTCTTCTCATTAATTGACACTGAATAGTATTATCTATAGCAGTTGAAGCAAACTTATGTTTTTCCACCCTTACAATATGTTTTTCTTTATCTGCAAGAGCTTCATCTCTAGCCTGTTCTGCTTCTGTTAATTTTCTTTTAAGTGTTTCTATCTCAGTGTTTTTAACAAAAAGCTCACCATCCTGTACATTGATTCTATCTACATATTCAAGCTCCATCTCTTTAAGATAATCTAATCTTCTTTCCACATTTTCACTTCCTACTTTATAACTTAAGTTATCCAGTTTTAGAGACTCTACTTCTTGCCTAAGACTTTCATTCCCAGATTTAAGTTCATCTATGGTGTCAGAACAAGATTTAAAAGAACAAGTAGAATCATTTGACTCATTGGATACCTCAGAGTCAGAACCAGATGATGAGGAAGCATAGGCCATAAGAGCAAAGTTTTTCTTTGGAGTCTTTACTTCAGCAATGAACCCTTGATGTGGTTCTTCTCCAACCATGTCACTCCAGTCATAGTCACCTAACCCATCACAAGACACCAAAGCAGTAGATGGCTTTGACTCAGCATCATTCTTCTTTGGAAGTTCTATAATTCTCTTTGGAGCTCTACATTCTCTGGTAAAGTGACCCTTCCTATTGCAGTTGTAGCACTCCATCTGAGATTTGTCAAATCCCAAGTTACCCTGAGGCTTATACTTAAGCTGCTTCCCAGTTCTCTTCAAAAACCTTCTTGCCCTTAGGGTTAACATAGCCATCTGCCACTTTAAATCAATCTCTTCAAGTGCATCAGGATCTATTTGATCAGCATCTTGGTTCAACACTTGAGTACCTGTAGTAAGATCAGCCAAGAAAGCACAAATAGCAGCATCACTCCTATTATCACTGTTGTTAGAACCAGCAGCAGAGTTGCTAGTGCTAGCAGCAGATAAACCATAAACAGCAGAGTGAGCATCTGAAGTGTTAGATGTATTGGATGACACAAAAGCTATATTTTGAGCTCCAGAAGATGAAGTAGATGAACTAGATGAGAGGTTCATCTCAGTTTCATATACTTTCAAGTTGTTGTACAGACTATCAAGGCTCATAGTTTCAAAGTCTGCTTTGTTCCTCCACACAACTGTATGCATGCTCCATTCTGGTGCAAGACTTCTGAGAAACTTGAGATTGATGTCTTCTTCAGGAACTAGGTAACCCACAAGCTTCAAGTGACTTATGAATTTTTGAAGCCTGTTATAAGTGCCATCAATTCAACCACTTTTCTAGACATATTATGACCTAACACAGGTTTCAGAAACCTATCCTGTTTAACTCTAGCCATATTAACTTTAGGAATTTCTCCCTTTTAACATTTTGTATTGGCTCAGTCTGTTCATCCTCACTATCTGAAACCCAATCTTCAATGATGGGTGCATCAGACCACTTATTTTCAACCCTAGTTGTTTGAATAGACACATTACTGATTTCTTCACTAGGTTTGATCTCTTCTGGTTTACTCATGAAGGATAGCTCCTTTCCTGGTGGTGCAAAAGCACTTTTCATTGGAGGAGCTACTTCAGTATACCCTATGCCACTACCTCTTCTCATTAATTGACAGTGAATAGTATTATCTATAGCAGTTGAAGCAAACTTATGTTTTTCCACTCTTATAATATGTTTGTCTTTATCTGCAAGAGCCTCATCTCTAGCCTGTTCTGCTTCTGCTAATTTTCTTTTAAGTGTATCTGTCTCAGTGTTTTTAACAAAAAGATCACCATCCTGTATATTAATTCTATCAACATATTCAAGCTCCATCTCTTTAAGATAATCTAATCTTCTTTCAACATTTTCAATTCCTACTTTATAACTTAAGTTATCAAGTTTTAGAGACTCAACCTCTTGCCTAAGACTTTCATTCCTAGATTTAAGTTCATCTATGGTGTCAGAACAAGATTTAAAAGAACAAGTAGAATCATTTGACTCATTGGATACCTCAGAGTCAGAACCAGATGATGAAGAAGCATAGGCCATTAGAGCAAAGTTTTTCTTTGGAGTCTTTACTTCAGCAATGAACCCTTGATGTGGTTCTTCTCCAGCCATGTCACTCCAGTCATAGTCACCTAACCCATCACAAGACACCAAAGCAGTAGATGGCTTTGACTCAGCATCATTCTTCTTTGGAAGTTCTACAATCTTCTTTGGAGCTCTACATTCTCTGGCAAAGTGACCCTTCCTATTGCAGTTGTAGCACTCCATCTGAGATTTGTCAAATCCCAAGTTACCCTGAGGCTTATACTTAAGCTGCTTCCCAGTTCTCTTCAAGAACCTTCTTGCCCTTAGGGTTAACATAGCCATCTGCCACTTTAAATCAATCTCTTCAAGTGCATCAGGATCTATATGATCAGCATCTTGATTCATCACTTGAGTACCTGTAGTAAGATCAGCCAAGAAAGCACAAATAGCAGCATCACTCATATTATCACTGTTGTTAGAACCAGCAGCAGAGTTGCTAGTGCTAGCAGCAGATACACCATAAGCAGCAGAGTGATTAGCAGCAGAGTGAGCATCTGAAGATTTAGATGTGTTAGATGACACAAAAGCTATATTTTGAGCTCCTGAGGATGAAGTAGATGAACTGGATGAGAGATTCATCTCAGTTTCATATACTTTCAAGTTGTTGTAAAGACTATCCAAGCTCATAGTTTCAAATTCTGCTTTGTTTCTCCACACCACTGTATGCATGCTCCATTCTGGTGCAAGACTTCTGAGAAACTTGAGATTAATGTCTTCTTCAGGAACTATGTAACCCACAAGCTTCAAGTGACTTATAAGTTTTTGAAGCCTGTTATAAGTGCCATCAAGATTCTCACCACTTAGAGCAGTGAAGTTTTCAAATTGATGCTTCAGGACATTCTTCCTTGACTTTTTAGTAGCTTCAGTGCCACCAAACCTTGACTCAACAGCAGTCATAAGAGCCTTAGCAGATTCATAGTGTTCAAAGTCGGCCTGAAACTCATTAGGTATTCCCATTAAAAGAATACTGAGAGTCTTGATCTCCAGCTTTCTGAGATCTTCATCTTCTTTGGCTTTGATAGCTAGCTCTTTCCCATCGACGACCCTAGGAAACTTGTCACCATCCAGAACCACATTCTACATCTTGTAGTCAATCATGCGCATATACTGCATGATGCGCATCTTCCAAAGCTCATACTCTCCTTGCTTGAGCATTGGGATCTTGGATGCAGTAATCATATGTGTGTCATCACCCATGGCTTCTTTTGTTGTTGTGAACAGACTTTAGTAGTACTTGAGTTCTTCTCGATCACAGCTTCTAGATCACAATCTCTGATACCACTTGTTGATCCCAGTTGAGCAAACGATCTAGTATAGAAGCTGACTTGAATAGAAACTTATATAATACGCGGAATATATTATATAACTTAAGATGAACACAAGAACAATGAATATCACACTAAACAGTTCAATATATTGATTATACGAGCACTCTTACAATGCTAGGGTTTAACAACCTTGAAGTGAATTCGACTTTTCTAATACACGTACATTCTCTAACCCTATGGATCTCCTTTTATAGACAAGGAACCCTACACGGTTTACAAAGACTTCTTACACACACAAACGATATTCTAAACCTATAGAATATTTAATACAATCATTAACATAAATACATGACTCAATACTATAATTAACTCTGAGCAGCAGAGTTCTTCAATATGAGCAGCAGAGTCACAATTCCAGCAGCAGAGTCAGTCAGCAGCAGATTGATCTTATTAGAAGCAGAGTTTCTTAAAACCCAACACAATATAATAGTAAAATACTGTAAATCATTTAGCAGTTAAGCAGTTAATTACTATACTAACCTTAGCACGTATTGTTACGGAGGATGGCAGGGGCACTGAGGACTTTCTTGGGCTTATGAAAAGTAGTTGTAGTTTAGGTTTTGACCTTGTTCTCTACAATTGATGCTCTGATACCAATCTATAACACCCCCATTTTCACGGTTCGCAGCGGATTTAGGGTTGGGGTATTACTTCATGGAATCACAGTTACAGTAATAGAAAACGACTCCAAAAGAGACGTTTTTAGAAATTTAGTTATCATTCATTAATTTATCAGAGTTTTGATAGTAAAATATATACTTTTACTATTGATGTGGTCACAAAGTGTAGGTGAAATGTTATGTTTGAATGATAACCGGTTTGAAAGTCCTCCAAGTTCAGTGCCTCCTCCAGCCGTAACTTCGTAGTAGTGATATACCTAGGATACATGCTTAAAAGTCAACACTAGGTGTTGAGTGAGAGTTATAGGTTTAGGTGATAGTGAATACAAGTTCCACAGGTTCAGTTGTTACACCCTTCAAGGAAAATGTAGTGTGTGTGATAATTACAATGCATATACAATTATCAAGAGTGGGGTATGTTGCACTAAGCTCATGAACCACACGTTAACAGTCGGGGTCATGGGCTCTGCAGACCAAACCATGAGGAGACGGGAAGGATAACTTTGCCAAAGTTAATCCTTCAGAGAGGGTTCAAATATAGTAATTATTGATACCCTCTAGTGAGAGGTAGTATCAACGGGAGTTGTCAAACTCCAATAGATCTATCAACTATATTCGCGTTCACTTGGGTAAAATATCCCAAATGATTAGATTCACGAATTCTAGTTATGTAGTGGTGGCAGATAGTTTACTCGTGCAAAAACCAAAGAAAAAGACTTGTATTCGGTTTAAAGAAAAGCAAGTAGCATGTATCCCCCTCACAGGGTTTGTAAAGCATTTAAAAAGAGTGTGAGGTTATGAAACTCACCTGGGCTTTGGGAAATCTTATTGATGTAAAAAGTGACTCGGAAACTAGACTGCCTTACTCACGTATCCTGGTGGTATTGTAGGTGTGGATGTATGTCAAGCTCTAGTTGTTTTGTTCAAGTTTCTTAAGTAATCATTATTAGGGTTTTTAATGTTTTAGATATAACATAACACCGTTCAGGCCATCACAATCCAGAAGTATAAGACTCCTCACATAAAGCTCCCTACTATTGTATTATGTTATCAACATAATACCGTTCGGGCCATCATAATTCAGAAGTTAATACTCCTCACATGAAGCTCCTTACTATTGAGTCATGTAGTTATTTAGAGTTTAGTTATAACATAGAACCGTTCGGGCCATCATAATTCAGAGATCATGCAATAATCGTTTGAGGAGCCAGGGCACTTTAAATCGTAAACCCATCAAACTCGTCAAAACGAAATATCCACATGATACCCCTCACATGAAGCTCCCTAGTATTGTATTATGCTTCTAACTTTAAAATATTTTCACTTTATACCCTTATAGTTTCTATATTTACAAAATCTACCCTGAACTTATAATACTTATATTATTTATATTTATAACTATCTAAACTTGACACAATTAGTCCCTATACTTATATATCTTAGGAAAATAGCAGAAATGACCCTTGGACTTATAAGTTTTCAAACTTTAGCATTTATACCCTTAACTTTATAACTTTTGCAAAACTAGTCCTTATAAGTTTATAATTATTTAACTTTTTATCCTAAGGTTATGTAACTTTGCAAAAAGGGTCCTTATACTTATAACTTCTAAGAAGTGTCAAAAATAGTCCCTAGACTTAATATTTTCAGAAAGTTACCATATATATGCCCCTATGCATGGAAAACTTTGCAAAACTAGTCCTAATTCCATGCAATTCATATTTTTATGAAACAAAAAGGTTTTCTAGCTTATGGTTAACTAATATTGGCTTATCTAAGTTACCTAAACTAGCTTATAGCTTATGAAAAGGGCTTATAGCATATAAACATGAATTCTACTTATTTTAGGGTTTTAAAATGAAAACTAGCAAGTTTTAGTGATCAAAGCTTAGGCATAGGTTCTAATGTGATCTATGGCAACCTAATACTATCCTAGAACTATAATAAAGCTAGTAGATAAAGATTAAAGCTTACGTGACCAAGGAAGGGCTTAACGAGGGCTATTAGGGTTTTCTAGGGCAAAACTAAACTCGACAAGCATGCAAGGCCTAGGTACTTGACTTCTAAGGTTACTAGGCTAGTACTACGACTACTAGGACTAGAAAGTGTGAGGTGAAAAGAAGTGAAATGGTGTGAGTTGAAATGAAAGGGTACAAGCCCTTTTATAGGCTCGTTTGGAGTAGCGAACAAGAAAAGGGAAGAAGGAGGTGTCGAGGGGGGGTGATGAATAAGACAAGCTACATGCTGGCTATTACAAGCTACTATGGTGACAAGGAGGTCTAGGAGGCGGTTTAGGGGTGTTTGTGGTGGAGAAGTAGCCGCGGCACAAAGATGTGACAAGGTGGTGATCCACCTCCTTGTGTGCTATCTAGGGAGGTGCTAGTGTGTGAGATAAGTATTACTAAGGTGTTAGGATAGGTGCTTGAGGTTCTTGTGGTGCTTAGGGTACTTAGTTTTAGGATTAGGGTTAAGTTAGGTTTAGTTATAACCTAATTTTGCTTAGTGAGAGATTAGGGTCTAGCTTAGGGTTTAGTGCCTAGATTAGGGTCCTATGAGTGTTTAGTGACTAATCCTAAGTCCTAAGAAGCTTATACTAAGTGGTGGTAGCTTATGGGAAAGATTTGGGAAGGTTTAACCTAGTTTCCGGGAAGTTATAACCTAGTTATGATTTTGTGCTTAAGGGACTTGTACCTAAGCTATAAGAGGTTGTACTAGTATCTAAGGGTGCTAAGATATCCTATTGTACCTAAGGTAACTCATACATAAGCCTTGAACACTTTCAAACTAGTTTAGATAAGCAATTAGGGTTTAGTAAACACATAGGCCTGATTAAGGCTTAATTAGGGTTAATTAGGGTTTTGTGATGGATTTAGTGTGTTAGATTGATAGATTACTTATTGTGGTGTTGTTGTGATCTTATGCTTGACATACCAAGAGTTTATAGGATGTGTGGGTAGAGATATTTCGCTTGTGTGGATACGTGAGTAGGTCTAGAGAGTCACGCAAGTAATGAATGCACATAAAAAGCAAAAATATTGCCTGTGAAATACCTAATATAGGTATTTATAGTGATGAGATTTTTGTGGGTTGTTATAAGAAATATGTTGATGATGGTGATGATGATGATGACGATAATGGTGAATTTATGAATGGTATCTTAGCTTGGAGCTAAGGTAAGTAAACCGGTTATAATGTGATGTTATAATGATTTTATTCATTATGTATTATGTAATTTGTTATGCTAAGAATATTGAATGGTTGAATTTATTTGCTTATGTGAAAGTGTGTATGAGACTAGTTTGGCATAACTAGTAATGAAGAGTTAGTCAAGGGTGGCTTAGGATAAGGTATGTCGATGTCTTGATTTACTTACCTTAGCTTGGAGCTAAGGTAAGTAAACCGGTTATAATGTGATGTTATAATGATTTTATACATTATGTGTTATGTAATTTGTTATGCTAAGAATATTGAATGGTTGAATTTATTTGCTTATGTGAAAGTGTGTATGAGACTAGTTTGGCATAACTAGTAATGAAGAGTTAGTCAAGGGTGGATTAGGATAAGGTATGTCGATGTCTTGATTGATAAGGAATGTTGGTACTTAAAGTGATTAAAGGTATGTGTTAATGATTAATGTTGTGATGGATTAATGGGTTATGATGCTTAATATGTGAATGATTTATGATGTTGTGTTATACCCATTTTAGTTACTAAGCTTTATGCTTACAGTTTAGGTTACAACGTTTTGTAGGTTTATGCGTGAATGAAAGGTTATGCTGGATAAGGCTTAAGGATTGATTATACAAGATGCTATAAGGTTTATATGGTAAATAAGAGCTTAGGTAAATACCAGCTCAAAATCATGGTTGATGCCCCCGTGAGTCTTTAAATGGTGTATATGTATGTGGTCAAGTGTCAAAATTATGTTCTTGTTTGTTATGACAAAGTATGTCTAATAATTCATTATAGAAACGGTTTAAAGTGTCTATGGTTATGGTTAAAGGGGTGTTTGGATAAATGATTATTATTACTCACTTTGGGATTTAAACGTGTCAATGGTCGTGGATTAAGGTTTTCATGGTTTAGAATGTTCAATGAGTGTTTCGTTCAAGTTAAAGTGTTGGTTTTATGATTAAAGGTGTTATGGTTATGTTGTGTTTGAAAATGGTTCAAAAACGGGTGTTTGCCAAACCCCGTGAAATATATGTTCATGGGTCATTTAGACAGCGAAGTCTTATGAAAATGATGAATTATATTACGTAAATGATTTTTGGAAAGTTTCATTAATTGTCGAGTCTCATAAGTTGGTTTTCTGTAATTAGAGTGAATATAGTTTTCTTTGTAAAATCTTCAGCATGCATACATATATGAAATTCCAACATATGGGCATATGGTCGCATCATAGATTTTGTAAAGGGGCATATGGCCAGCATATGACCATATGGATTTTCAGCATATGGCCATATGCTTCTGTCAGAGTATAAATGTAGTATTTTCTTGACTTTGTTGATTTTTGAAAAATCATATCTTTTAAATCATATGTCGTCACGGGTCATGTCACCTGTCATTTTAAAGGTAATTGAGTCTAGTTTCATTTAAAAATAGTTTCAATAGCTGGATTGTAATAGATTTTTGTCAATTCATAAAAGAGTAACAGCAGGTCCATATAGTCAAGTATTTTCCTCGTAAATATTTAAATTTTTGGTCATATCGGGCACGGGGCGTAACACCTTCACCCTCCCCCAATGTCTTGCCATGCATATCACATCATTGTCTTGGTGGTTTTCCTAAAAGCTACTAGCTAGTTTCTCCTCCTTTCCCCTATAAATAGACATTCATTTCTTCATTCAACTCACAACAAAAATATACCTAAACCTCTCTATCTCAGCTCCCTTCAAGTGTTTTAAAGGTTGCATTAAGAGTTTTGCAAGATTATTTGATTAAGGGTTTTCTAGTTCTTTATTTGAAATAATCTTGTTCACTGTTCATCCATTCATTCACCAACTGATTTTTAAGCATTCTAGACCTACTTTCAAACTCATTTTAAGTTTACATAACATTTTATGTCATTGTTATATAACCATTATATGATTTGGGTGTTAAAATTAAGCTAAAGATTAAGTTATTAAACATCAAATCTGTTCCAGATTTTCAGTCATTATCATCACTATAGTAAACCACATTATAAACTTTCTAGGAGAAATTCCTTTTTACCACACTAGATATATGTCTTAGGTTGTTCCAGGTCAAATTTCATAATTTTTGGAGTTGATTTGGTATTTTAATAAATAACATGCTACTGTTAGTCAAAACCAACAAGATTCTGAGTACCAGATTAGGATTGTAAAACTCTTTACCTTAAAATTAATTTGGTGATAACGCTCATTTTGTCTATGATAAAGTCGCGTTATTTGTATATTTTGTATAATATTTATTTATGTTTATGAGCATTTTTACACTTATTTGGTATAAAGATGTGTTCAAGTTTAGGTGCAAGGAAATATCGAAGATTGACGAAGAAAAGCTAAAAGATGAAGAAAATATGCAAGAAAAGAGTGTCGTCAAAGATTTCGGTTCATGTATGATTATTTCCGTTGCATGAGTAAAGATTGAGGAGATTTCTAGTAAAAGATGGAGGTATGATTTGATGATAAAAAGATAGTTTCAAAGATAGAGTTCGATGACAAACCAAGGTGGAAATGAGTATTCCTAAACCCAAGGTTCATGTACAAACCAAAGGTTCAAGCTGAGGATTAAACCCAAGGTTTATTCCTAAACCAAAGGTTTGGCAGTCATGTTCAAACCGCCCGGTTCAGTTCCAAACCCGTGGGTTCAGAAAATTCTGAGATGAAAGGTTGCATTAACTCAAGGTTTTAAGTGTCATTAATCATCAAGTCCGATCATTTCCTCTACATTATTATTTTGGGTTGTTTGTAACAGCTTTTGTGCATGATTTCAAGCATAAATAAGACCCTAAGCACCCATTATCAACACACAATACACATAATTTCAAGGAACAACACTACAACTCATAATAGAATAGTGAGGAGTATCCTCAAGTTACTAGATAAAGATACTTGATCTTTTATCAAGCCTTACATCCTAAGGACTTGATCATATCTTACATAACCCGAAAGAGCTCAATAATTCCTGTCATTCTTAAGATACCAAGAAGTGTTGGTGATACTTATTAGAAGAGGCGGTGAATTCCCTTGTGTTGACATAAATAATGCATAAAAACGTTATTTATATTTTTCGATATCTCTACGTTTTGATGATCACAAAATGTAAAATCATTAAACGTAAGATTACTACGTAAACAAGTATTAAGCTAGTTTATATCATTATATCCAACTTAATCACTTAAGGTATGAATAAACAAGTGCTTAATACATCTCATGATCAAAGGGGTATTTAATTAATTACTACAAAGTTTATTTAATTATATAAACATATTATATATTTTTGAAAAACAATTTTGGTAATAAAGAAAAATGTTTTAATCATACTAAATATATGAATTCAAATTTTTAACCAAAATCAGTTAGTTTTTCACCAAATAAACTTTCCCCACTAAAGACAAAAAAATCTGGCCGTTACAGCTGGGCGGCCCCCTTAATTATAAGGGGCGGCCCCCTTAATTTTAAGGGGGCCGGCCACAATTAAGGGGACCGGCCACGCTCCTGTGTCAGATTTTGTCAGAATTTTTCCCTATAAATACCACCTTAAATCTGGTATTTTTCCTCACCTTTTGCACGAAAATTTCAGATCTCAAATCTCTCTAAACATCCTCCAAAACCCTTTGATCATTAGATTACTAATCCTTGTTTCAAGTGATTCAATCCCTTCACATCTATCCTCATTCAAAGTGCAAAAGAAGAATACTCTTTCAACAAACAAAGCTCAAGAAGTATTGTAGTGTAGTTGTGTATATTGTGTACATTATTTGTATAGTTGTGTTGTGCTTGTAATAAGTAGTGTAGAGAGAAGTAGAAGTTGTATAGGGAAAAGAAAAAGTAGTGTAGTGGTGTGAAGTTGTGACGAAGTCGTGGTGTGCTCAAGTTGTGAAGAAGTTGTGTTGTGTTGTGAGATTGGTTCTAGCTAGAATTAGAACCCGACATCTAGCTTTGTGTTGTTAAGCCGGTGTAAGCGAAAGTTGTGTAAGGTTTCTCCGCCACAAGGGAGTTTGTTGACATAGTGAAGAAAACTCTCGAGTAGGTGACTCGGGGACTGGAGTGCTTGGATGTAATCACAATGAGGTGTCTCTTGTGCCTGAACCACTATAAATCCTTGATGTTGTGTTTGATCTTTCTAACTCTTCTCATTCACTTATTTAGTATACTTATTGCTTAGTTAGTTAGTAATATATATTGCTTCATATAGGCAAGCTTAAATTCAACATAAACTTAGAATCGATAGTTTTTAAACAACTTGTTTTCATAATTTTTTAAAAAAACGGCGTAAA
>LBNU01012566.1:0-19417 GCA_014162995.1 Artemisia annua | reverse complement strand
TTACCAACAGGTTTTTTACCTCTCGAGGGATCTCAGAGGCTTACAACCCACCAGGCAGTTGGTACCTGACCGATGTAGTGATAGGATAGTGGTAAGTACGGGGATTGATCGTTCTCTCACAGGGAATAGTGTTCGTTAGGATAGAAAAACTACTCTAATAGGTCTAAGGGTGGAAGGAAGATCTTTTTGTATTTTTATATTTTTTAGAAAGCAAGTAATCTCGTTTTTAGAGGAAGGACGGAATTAGTTCTAGTCAACTAACCAATTTTACTACTTATGCAAATTAAAATAAAATAAATATCTAACTATTGTTGGTTGTGAAAACAATATGGAGAAAGTTGTGTTTACTTAGACTTCATTACTCCCTAACTATCTTTTACCGGTTAATTGATATGTATGTTACTTGTGTGGATGAAGGGTGTATCCTAATAACTCATGGAGTGGCATACATATCTCTCCAATTCTATGAGCTCTTATCTCGCCCTATGCCATGCACGGGCACAACCATAGGGGTTGTAAACAGTGCTCATGCGTTAAATACTAACCTTAATATGCTAGTATGCCTTGGCTACATGTTTCCCAAGACGTTCAAGGCACGTTACCATAAAGGAGGTTGGCCAGTTTTCTTGAGCCTAACATTGATGGAACAATCATCCCAACAAACACAACACACACCAATAACCAATAATTAATAATTAGGTTTCATTAGATCTAAGCAAACACTAGAGAATTTAGCTATACATGTAATTAAACAGACAGCAAAAGATAGTCACCAAATAGACACATATCTGATAATTAAAGTGAAGACTTATCTTTATTAAGCATGAGGGTTCCAAGGGTTGGAAACCCTAAAAGTACAGGAAATTCGTCTTTAGGGTTTGCCCTAAAAGTTCTCCACAAAGTTCCACACTAATGAATGAAAAATTAGAAAACTATATATAGTTTCTACACTCTGACGGCGTCTGGTTATAAGGGCTGACGCCGTCAGTCGCCGCCCATTAGGTTTCTCGGATGGCCTAGATCCACTTCTGACGCGTCACCTTATAAACCTCTGGGCCGTCAGCTCTTTAACTTTACGTGGCCGACGGCCTAGGTTTTCCTAACACCTGGACGGTGCGTCAGGCTGTTAATCCCAAATTTTCTGCTGGCCCGTCATTTGAAAATTGTTTTCACTATTTTGTCAGAGGGTTTCGACGGGCGTCACCTGTGTGACTCTCTGATGCGTCCGGTTGTAAATCTTATCTTTTGAGGTTTTCAGTGTTGTTCACTTTTATGCTCCAAAAAGGTCCGAATATGCATGTTTTACGAATTCCTTCACACAAGTACCTAAAATGACAAAAGGAACGATTTAGGGCAATATTTGATCACATTTACACGATTTTAGGGCTAAATGACCCCCTAAAAGCGTTTAACACTTTTCGTTCTCATCATACCCGTTTACCTGTGGATTTGCTTGGTTAAGCAATGGTTTTATTCCAATCAAAAATATGAGTTGGGGTCTTTTAACACGAATATAAAAGTAATTACAAAAATGTCCATTTTGACCCGTATCATAACAAGCACGAAAATATAACTAGCACCTCACATATAGTTGTTGGTTCTACATCTCTCAAATGTCATAAGTTTATATCTATAAATGGAAACGGAAAGGTAACACTCACTACCTGTCATGCAAATAACTTACCATAGGCTTGGAAGGATCAATTACTCCTCCACTAGACAGTAAGCACCCTAAGATAAACTATCAAAGAGGGCTTTTACCAGGTTGTAACGAAGGTGTAGGGATTGATACATGGTTTGGTTGGAATAAGGGTATTTTATTGTGGGCGAGTTAATTATCTGATCAATAGCTGCACTACATCATTGCTTAAGTCAAGACTCGACTCAATCTTAGTCTAAAAATGAAATAACAAAACTAAAAGGAACATAAAAGGAAACGGGATGGTAGTACGTAATGTTTTTTCTCTTCTATGTTTCATATTTTTTTGTTTTTCTGATTTTTCTTTTTTTTAATAACTCTTGCCCTTACCATCCAATAATACATTCATAGGGGCATTTGCATTTCCCCTTACACTTGAATTTTACATAACTTTACATAATATTCTATGACTCGAATAAAATAATCGAAAACTTGGGAGTATCTTTAAATATTTAGACCGTATGGGGGTAATAATGTTGTTCTCCCATTACCATTACACCTAGTACTTTTTACCATGATCCCAATGGTCCCAAACAATGTACAAGGATATGACTTAACTTAGCACCTGTAATTGACTGATAATTAACTAAGGGTTTAACAATGTTTGTCACAATACATGCCACCAAGAGTGGGTGCCATCAGGTATGGCTAAGGCAATGTTTGGGTGTAATTTCAGTGTGTAAACAATTCTACTTTGAGTAAGATGCTCAAAGGTCGAACGAAAGGATAGGCTGGAAGGATGTACTAGGGGGTATCGTGTACCAAAAAGGGTACACGCCAAGGGTGTGTGGGGATTACTTGACCAATGAAGTCAATGTAATTATAACAAATATAGACGGTGTGTAAAAACAATGGGTTATCCTAATGCCTCTTGTCATGTATGTAATCTTATATACACGAATGTATGGTCTCACTTTGGGATTTGAGATGGTCCTAAGCAAGTTCTAGAATCTAAATACTAACGGTATCACATCATAGCATCAAGATGGAATGCTTCTTCTAATCATGTCTAGGGACTCATACATATTTGGGGTGGAAAATTTTTTAGTTGGTACGTTTTTGGTAGTCAATACATTTCTATCCATGAGACTCATTTAAGATCAAGGTTTCACCCTAAATTCTGCGTAATAAAACCAAAAAAATATTTGTTAGGGATTTTTAGCGATTTAAAATTTTTTAAAATTTAGGACGTGAAACCCTGATCTTAATGAGTGTTCATGGATAGGAATTGTATGACTTCAGCAAAAACCGTACCACTAAAAAAATTTTCCACAAATCATTGTTGAGTGTCAGAATTGGTAGGAAAAGCATCCATCTTTGAAGCTATGATGTGAGTATCGGTAGTATTTAGATTCTAGAACTTGCGTTAGGACCATCTCCCAAATCCACAAGTGAGACCTACATTCGTGTATTAAGATTTTACTACAATGATAAGAGCATTAGGATTAACCCATTGTTTTGACACCCGTATATCTTGTTATATTACATTGACTTCATTGGTCAAGGTAACTTCTCCCACACCCTTTGCGTTGTACCCATTTTTGGTACACGATAACCCTAGTACACCTTCCGAGCCTATCCTTTCGTTTCCGACCTTTGAGCATCTTACTCAAAAAGTGAGAATTTGTTTACACCCACTAATGTAACCCCAAATTGCCTAGCCTACCTTGTATGCACCCACCTTTGGTGCATTATTGTGACAACTTTGTTAAACCCTTAGTTTAAATTAATCCGGTCAATTACATGGTTGCTAAGTTAAGTCCATATCCTTGTACATATTGTTTTTGGGGACGATTGGGACTCCATGGGTAACAGTACTAAAGTGTAATGGAGTAATGGGGAAGAACAACATTATTACCCCCATACGTGCTAAATATTTTAAAAGTACCCAAGTTTTTCGATTATTTTAATTTCCGAGTCATTAGAATAGTGATTGTAAAGTTATGTCAAAGATTCAAGTGGTAAGGAATGCAAATCCCCTATGATGTATTATTTTGGATGGGGTTACAAAACCACGCATCAAAGAGCACCACCTCCTGACCAACTTTAGTAAAACTGAACTTGTTCTCATCGAAGAGCTGCAGTACTTTATCAAGTTGAAACTCAGTGGGACGATTCTTGAAGTGACGACCCTCATTTACCTGAGCGACAAAACCCTATTAACCCGGAATCACCTATAACAGACCATAACCGATACATTTTAATATCCAATTCGCATAACATTATAGCAACTGTTAAACTTTTGCTTTAAAGTTGCTGCGGAACAATTGCGGCAACGGTAAACATTATTTAGTCATATAGTATTTTAAATATTTTTATTAAAAGGAGATATACCAGTCTAATCCTCATCATCAACGACCGATTCTGCTGCCCATCCACAACAATCTCAGCAGCAACCCGCCGTCTGCCTGAGCATGGGCAGTTCTTTATGCCCTTTTACACGTGTCCTGCAACCGACAACGAAAGTTAAATTAGTTATAAAAAAACTAAAAGTTATGATTTTTTTATATCATTTTAGATTTGAAATGAACCCAATTTAGTAATCCCTAAATCCGCCCAATTTAAATCCTAAAAGTAAAATGAATATAGCAAAAAATTATAATTAAGCATATAAAAACCAAAATTAATATCAACGACAAACCAAATTACCAACTTAATAATCAAGGACAAAAACAACAAATTTGCATACCTTTTTGAGAAAGATATCTCATTGCATTTTTGTTCTTGATAAAACACGATCAACATCAGTAGGCGTGCGAAGATGTTGTAAAAACAAACATTATACATAATCAAAAAACTAATAAGTATATAGCTTGAAACTCATATAAGATCATAAAGTACCTAAGTTAAAAGTCGTATTTGATGCACATGTTCTTTACCAACAAACAGAAGGTTTCTATTCATAACTTTCATATAAATACAACAAACAGACTGCATGTCTATTGCCGCGGGGTGTTTGTATACGTAAGTTTGGCAAAAAAAAGAGGTCCGAAGTTGTTGATATTTCCAGTATTTTTACAAATTCTTGCTAGAAAGACAATTTTTTTTCAAGGTTACATCATCATACACAATGACGCTAATAGATATCCCGCTGAAAGATGGTATCCAAAAGAACTTTAACATCACCTGAAGCTGAATGGCCCCATCTTTTATTCATACCAGAATCTGTTACAGCATATAAGAAGAGATCATTTGGTTCAAATGGTTGCAGCCTGTTTGAATTGATGGCATTCTTCTTCAAGCTGTATTTAAAAATGGGTATTTAAAAATGGGTACACCTAAACATTTTTAAATAAGTATAAGAAAATTAACCCAAAACTGAAAAATATGCGTGTAGTGTTTTAAATGTAAGAAAGGAGACTAATATTTTCATATGGCACGTGCGGCACCTATTGAAGTACCACCCTTTCGCCTCATCGATGAAGACAGTTGCAGCCCACCTGTAGTAGCAACATGGTCCTCATAAGTTCCTATTATATGTATCGTTAACAAAGTTTTTCATCGTTTAGAAATTTACCTCCAAAACGTTTAGCCCAACATGAACTAACAGCGTTCTTCTAGACCTGCAAATGTACTGATTTGAAAGCCTGGCGCCATCTCATTCCACAGAGTGAATGTTAGGTTGTTACCACTGTGGGCGACAATTGTTTGTTACTTTTTGTATGACATTGTCAAAAATGCAATAGAAAAGTGACACAATATACCTTAGGTTTTGTATCTGTATATTCCTCCTAGTCACACGGTTTGTGGTGGAGTCGCCGAACTCTCTTAATTGGCCGATGTTGCGAACCACACCTATGTAATCTGTTGGAACAATTTTTTGTATTAGTGTCGTATTTGCCTTTTAAAGTTCTTGGATGAGTTGCTAGACCTGTGATGATAGAGTCTCTTGAATCTGCACGATGACCAATTTCATTGTACGCCGCAAAGCTGAAGTGATGCAGCGGGAATCCCTGGTTTTCAATGGGTGTTACTTGTGTGTATTTGCCCAGTAGAAGTGTCATTCTATTGGTCGTGGCAGTTTTTCTCATTGCAGCATTCGCAAACGGCTAGCCCTTGTCA
This sequence comes from Artemisia annua, assembly GCA_014162995.1. NCBI lineage: Eukaryota > Viridiplantae > Streptophyta > Magnoliopsida > Asterales > Asteraceae > Artemisia > Artemisia annua. Next base: position 13,656 of record LBNU01012566.1, on the reverse strand, counting down.
GACATTCCTCTATTTCCTTTTGACCGTACTTAATATAAAAAGATTACCACTTCTTCATACTTCCATACCGATCTTTACATTCGCATTCTGAGATTTATTTTGATAATAAATATGTATAAATAAAGAAACAAATCAGGTACCTGGAAGTGAGCTAGTGGAGTCGTTAACGTCTAAATTGGGAATACGAATAACTTGTCTTGTTCTTGTACATGTGGTTGCTGATGTAGTCCTTTCATTTTGTTCCTCAACCGTTTGGACGTGCAAAAACATCTATTTCCGCCGTCACTTCAACCCCTAAAAGCACCCATTTCAGCCTCCACTTCAGAACCCAAACCCACTTGTTTCAGACCTCTTTTAAGCCCCCAAACGCACCCGTTTCAGACCCCGTTTCAGCATCCAAACACACCTATTGCAACCCTACGTTCAGCCCCTAAACCACATCGATTTCAGCCCCCGTTCCAGCGTCCAAAAACACCTACTTCTGCACCCAAATCCACCCGTTTAGCCCTCATTTCAGCCCTCACTTCAGCCCCTAAAAGCATTGTGTGCATATAGTATAAACTAATTGTATAGGCACACATACACACAAAGTTAACATACCCTGAAACGGCAGCTGCGTTCGTTGATTATTTCCATGCAACACAGAATGTGCTCTTTCAGTTCCTGTAGCACGCTCTGCAACAGCAAGTGGCTCCCATGATTGAAGGTTCACCACCATGGGACGCCCAGCATCATCTAGTAGCTTGTCTTGGGCTAAGGCCAAGGACCCTGCAGTGCCAAGTGGCACCATCTTTTGTGACCTTGAAAGCTTTATTCCGAGCTTAGTCTCAAAATCCTCTAAAAAAGTGGACCATGACCTGCATAAAACAAAGCGTACATAAATTTTTTGCATACTCACTAATGACTTATAAATGTATATCACACTTGAAAGGAGCATATCAAAATAAGCACGTATGCCATTTGAACATCCGTTCCTGCATACAGAAAAAGGAGCATATCAAAATAAACCAATTGCGTAGATTACCCAGGCTTCTTTTTTTGTTCTATGCTTTGAGATTCAAAAGTGTCCTTACAGATGTAGTTACTACCTTGGACGGCAACAGTGGTGGGAATGGTTATATAAAGACATCACTAATATTGAAATGTTATCACCCGTCCCTGCTAAGTTACTGTACGGATTGATGACAATATTCCTACTTTTATAAACCACGACACTGCAATATTCCAAATAACAATAACAATTTGAATTTGTTTCGAGTAATTGAAAACAAAAAAAAAATAAAAAAAAATAAACAGATATGTGTAATTGTTTGTGTGACACACCTGTAGCTCATTCTTCAACTTTCACGCCGACAACTGCCACAATGTTTGAAATCAGAAGTGCAATTTCACAGGTTGAAGGAATTTGGAACTTGATTGTAACCTGAAAACGGCATGACATAAGTTTCAAATTAAAGCACTAACAATTCACCTTACAAAATATCTTAAAATTATGTCAAAGATATATGTTCTAACTTATATTTGAATGTTTTTAGCATTTAATCAATTAAATATAACAACAAAACTAAATTTAGCAAAATATAAATATAATGAATTATAATAACCTCTGCACAAATTTAAAAAGCCACATAATAATGATAAGCCCCAAAACTAAGCTATTCTAAACACTCCTTAACTACCTAATGTGTTTTAGGTAACTGTTAATTTGCATTCCAGTTAAAAAAGCGATTAAGCCGCAAAGAAGTCTGGTGTTATTTTTATTTTTTTTAAAGGTAAACTTGCACTCACTTTGAGGAATTTGACGGGCACGTCTGGTTCTGTTATAGCGGGATGCAGGAACGTTTGTTGGTTTTCCTTTAGTACCTGCTACAGGTAAAACAATTCGATAAATATAAGCTAGATATGAGGTAATAAAAAGGATGAAAAAAACTGATAAAATACGTAAAACATCTACAATCCTATACCTGAAGTTGGTATTGCAATCCATAAAACCGTTTCTCGTTGCACTGCATAGGTGAAACCTAATTATCCTTACCTCCATTACATCAATTCAGGCCAACCTTTTGACTGCAGCCACATTTAATAAAGAAGTAAACACGAAAACTGAAATACAAACACACCAAATCAGTCCAAATTCACAACATACAAAAAATCCAAAGGTCAAAACAAAAAAGAAAATAACAGAAAAAGGATACCAATCCACTGGAAAGGATACACATGTGCACAACTCCCATTATCATCATACTCAATAATAAGCCGACTCCTATATGTATAAATAAAATAACAAAACCCTGAAAGTATCACAAAAAGCTACAATTAACAAAAGCCCCAAACTATCAGAAAACCCTAATTTCAAAATTCAATTTTTATATATGTATAAGCTGTAAAATTGTTAAACTTGAAAGAAGTAACTTATAATTTCGCACAAATAATTTCGTACCTTATTTTTTTGTTTCTTGATTTTGTACTGATACCCCTTTACTTCCGCCGACTGTGGATTCAGGGTGAGTTTCTGTAGATCGTATGGGTAGCGAAAGATTGTCACCGCCCGTATGAAAATCGTGTGGATTCATGGTGAGATATAGGATGAGAATCATCATCCGAAATGGATGAATGGAGATGAATGGCGAACGTTCCAGATAATGGAGTGGATTTGGCCAAAGTATAGGTAAATTTTTGGACCAGGCCGGGATAGTAAACTGGGCTAAGCATTGGCCTGTTTTTTTTGGCGGGAAACACGGGGGGCAAAACGGCACCGTTCTTGATGAGAATTATATAAATGTATAATTACTATAAATAATATTTGATTATATTTAATATATAATATTTATTTTTAAATATTATTTTTTTTGAAATATAAATCCTAAACCAAATCCTAATCATAAACATATCTACACACCAAAGAGACCCTAAACCGAACCGCCCTTTGAACACCATGTAACCACCCGTAATTTTTCCATATTTATCTCTAATAATAAAGTATATTTATTATTTCTTAAGTTTCACTTTTGTACGTTTCTGAACTTATTTGAATCGAATACGAGAAGTTATCTCGCATACTGTGAAAACTATGCACAACGCGTACCGGCACGAGTCTTAACCCAATAAACCTTTTATAAATGATTTATATCATTTTCACAAAACTAGTCGTGTGACTACTTAATTTTATTGGAAAAAAAATCATTTTAAGACTAACCGCGCAAGTCTTAAATTCTCGGGCGACTTTTAACAAGCCTAAACTAGTCATGAACCACAAAAATCACAAAAGATTGCATAAATTACGAAAGTGATCCCTTGGGTGATAGTTACACACGCCCCCCCCCCCCTCATCTTTCATAAAAGTTTTAACTTGTTTTTATTTATTTATTTATTCATTTATTTTTTTTATATATAACTTTTAGACTATATATATACATTTATAGAAATTAGGGTTCCCTTATCCTTATTTCACACCACTCATCTCACACACATAATTTTCCGGTGCCGTCACCGATGCTCCGGCCACCACCAACTTGCGCCGCCACTGCCAAGGTGAGTAGATCGGGTTAGATCGGGGTGTTTGGAGTTGTTTGGAGTAGTTTTTGCTTGTGTTTGGTTTGAGTAACACCATGCCGTCACCACCACAACCACCACAGCCACCACAGCCACCTCCGTCTCATCTCCCTCTTTCTTGTTAATTGGAATGCCGAAAACCAAATCTAACTTTTGTTGATTTCTTTGTTTAAAACCGAATGGAGTTTGATTTACACGTTTTCGTGGATTAATACTTGATTAAAACATGTTTATAAATCTTTTCGTGTGGTTAAAGATGTAAAAGGGGTGTTTTTTAGTTTAATAAACTGAGTCAACTCAACTCAGCCGAGTCGACTCAGCCGAGTCGACTCAGTCGAGTTGAGTTTACTTTGTGGTGTTTCTTGATTACTTGTTGTTATTGTTGTCGTATCTCTCTTAAAATCGTTTAGGGTCACGGGGTGGATTGTGTTTGCGTATCATTTGGTTCTGAGCCTCGAGTTGGACTTTTAAAATCTGTATATGTTTAGTTTCGATTCATGTTTGGCTATATATGGATTTAGTTTTATTCGTTTGGCTTATTTTGGGGATGCCTGGTCTCGATCGGAGTGAGACAGAAATGGGTGTTTCTTTTAAGCTTACTTTCGTGCTTATGTTAAAGTCATTTTGATGTTATGAGTTTGGCTGGTCTTGACTCTCGATCTAAATCACAGCCAAGTGGGCATTTATTTGTCCAAGGTTATTAAATTTTTGGCTAAATAAATTTGTGTTATAAATTAACTAATATTCATTATTTATTTTGTCAAAGTATAATTAACTTGTGCTTAATGTCGCAAAACTTGACCAACACATTTGTTTACTTGAACACATTTCACTTTGGGAGTTTCGGTCACTTTTGAACTTGATTGTTATTGGACAATAGATATACTTAACGAACTTTAATATCGGAATTAGACTTGATTATACATTGGACATTGAATTGCAAATATTGGACTACATGGGGCATATTGAACTATATTGAATGATTGGACATTTTGTCGGTAAATATTGTTTGAGAAAAATTGAGTTTTTTTTAAAGTCACGATGACTTGGAAACTTTGTATAAACGGATGCATCATGTCGAAATTTATAAAGCTTGTAAACTCATACTTTTACTTCAAAACCGTTTATCTTTATGAAACCCGACAATGATCGAAACTCATAGTTTTTATTAACTTTTAAACCTTGACCATGTGATATACTAATTTTAGTTTTCTTATAAAACTTAAATTACTTTACCCAAAACTTTATTGATTATTTTCCAAATTATATGGGATTATTGGGTAAATACCGAAACATACCAATTGAATTACTTTCTTGACATATTTTTCCTTATCGTTCATTTCTTGATTTCTTCTCATCATTCTTTCTCGACTCAAGTCCTCGTCGGTACTTTTCTCGACTATGTCGTTATCTATTCCTCTTTGACGTGTGTGTACTTGAGTCATCGTCAGTAATTCTTGACTGTTCTTTTATTACTTCCTTTATAATATATTGGGATATATTATACTCTGACGTGAGTTACATTTTGAGTCTATGCTTTCTTACCACCACACGAAATGTTAATACTAAAACAACTTTTTGCAATAATTGTTACAAGTAATCCACGAAAACTAAGACGCTTATCTTTTGAAAACTCTTTTGCTTTACGAGACGTATTCTGAGATAACTATATACATATTAGGTTGTGCCGATCTCGTACCGTTGTGCCTATATCTCTTGATACCGTTGTGATTTTCTCTAGATGCCAGTTGTGTCAGTTGTGATAATTGCGTTGTTTGCGTTTCTACAATCTGAGGTGAGTTCATCCCCTACTTTTTACTATTGGTTTTTAAACTTCTTTGGGGGAGAGTACATGCTCGTTTTAACTCAACTCAATACTTGTTATACTTAAACTCATTACTTGCTCTTACTTGAAAACGTTATTTATTTACTTATTGCATACTGCATTACCTACTCAAAGTGTTAAATGATATATGTGAGTTCATGCCCCCTGTTTTACTCATTTTATAACTATTTTGGGGGAGAATACATGCTTGTTTTACTAAAATCAAGTATTTGCATTTGATGAGTATGTAAATACTCATCATTTTTGTCTTATCTGAACTGCAAAAACATTCAAAAAACACTCAAATATGCATCAAAATACTGAAAATATCCCAGGATTGTGTTTTATATGTTTCAGATGCAAAATGATTGAAAACAAATGAAAAACGAACAAAGTTTGCATAATTGGCAGTTTCAGTCCCTCAACTTTCAAAACTTGTCAAAATTAGTCCCTGAGCATTTGTCTTGGAAGAAAAGTCAACCAAAGTCCTTGGAAAATCAAAATTTGTCACAATTGGTCCTTGGGTGAAAAGTTTCAAAAGTTTACAAAATTAGTCCCTGAACTTTGCAAGATTGTCAAAAATAGTCCCTGGGATTAAATTTTTTGGAAATTATCAATTATGGTCCTTGTGTTAGTGAACTTTGGCAAAAAAAGGTCCTTGGGTGAAAAGTTTGGAGAAATTACAAGTTTGGTCCCTCAACTTTGAAGATTTGGCAGAAAAGGTCCCTGGATTTCAAATTTTGGAAATTAGCATCAATGGTCCTTGTACTATTCATCATTGGCAAGAAAAACCCTTGTGAATACTTTGGGAAGTTTACATATCAGGCCCCTCAACTTTGCAGAATTTACACAAATGGTCCTTGTGCTAAACTACTAAACCAAACGGACTACCCTTTATTAATAAACCCAAAATCAAAATCCAACCCAAAAACAATCTAATCCTAAACCCATTCCAACCTTATAACCCTGTGGCCCAACACCCTTTCCCAGCCCAACACCAACTCAGGCCCATCCCAATTTCCTAATAGAAACGCCAGGGTCAAACTAGTCAAACCCCACCCTTTTCCCTCTCTTCTTCCCAAACTTGCGCCATCACCTCACCACCCCCACCATCACAGTCCCATCCACCGCCCAATCCACCATCCATCTAACAAGACAATAGCATTTAATGCCACCCCCCCCCCAATTGCTATAAACAGTGCAAATTGCTCTCTCCCATTTTTGCGCCAGAACTCCATCTAGGGCTGTGATCACTTCAATTCTAATCCAACGGGTGGGATTTGGTCAAGAGTGCTCAAGGGTCAAGATAAGATTGATATTTCTCACAGAAGATGCACATGGAGAAAGATAAGCTTTATTTTTCATAGTAGTATAAATAGAAGCTCGTTATAAGCTTTTAGCTGTGTAATGTATGTAGTTTTCTAATTAGCAATTGTAGTTAAACATTGTACTCTGTTTTCTAAGTTAATGAAAGTCTTTTAGTTATAAAACTCTTGTGTTTCATTTCTCAATTTCATTAAGCATTTTAAAGTTTATTCTTAACAGTTATCTTTAAGCTCTGTATAAGCTCACCTAGTATCATTATAACATAAAAAGAAAATAAAAAGAAACATAAAATCAGTCACAAACAAATCACAGGGTACCTTAGCATTTGACTGTGGAAAGCAATGGGAAGTGGTTTAAATGGATTAGCCAAGTGGAATTTACCTAGCTTATCTTTGATAAGCTAGGAGCTTGTTGCTGCTTCAAGATATCCTAGTTTAGCTAGTGATAAAAGGTTTCAAAGCTTGTTTCTAAATTTTAATTTTTTAGTATAATTTTTGCTTAATCTGTTATTGTTAGGTGTAGTTGTTATTTTTGGAATGTTTCTGTTTATTTGGCTTAATCTAGCTTGTTAGATATGTTCTAGTTCTTGATTCATAGTTTGGATAGCATTGCATCACATTTTCACCTTAACTGCCTACTTTTTGCATAGTAGTAATTCTGGTCATTTGGTGTTAAGATTGATGTTCTTGTGTTTCATTTAGCCTAATACATCCTAACACATGTTAATCTGTTGATCTAATGGGATAAAACTAAGATTTGCTTCATAATCTTTACAAAACAGGTTTTAAAGGGGTGTTTGGAGTTACAGGTTTATCTGGGATCAAGGTTGTTCCAGTTGTTGTTTTTGGTTCAAACATATCACTTAGGGTTCTAATAGCATAGTTCAAACATAAAATCCAGGTCTCAATTGTTTAAATGTCAAAATCCTCCTTGTTGTCTCTTGATTGCTAATCTGTTAGAATTTTGAGGAGTTTGATCATCATTTTTAGTGCATAAGTTGTTAAGTTAGCTCAATATTAGTCCATTTCAACTTATAATAACATAATTAATCTTAAGAATCACTCCTAATCTCACCAAAGTCAAACCTTTTGCAAAATCTTTAAAAGTCAAAATGCATATCTTTCAAAATGGTCAATTAGTCCAGATCTTGCACAAGGTTTATTAGGGATTGGAAATCCAAATTTTTTGTTGATTTGTGTTATTTGGTTGCTTGTTTACATATTACAAAAAGAAAATCTGAGTTTGGTCTTCATTTGCTTATTAAAAAGCTTGCTCAAAAGTTGTCAGTGAACCAAAAAGCTCTCCTGTGCACAGTTGCACAAGCCACTTTAATTAGCTCACATCTTTTTCATTAATTAGCTTTAGCTTGTAACCATTGGTGATTTGTGAAGCCCTTCTGGAATATCACTTGTGCTTGTTCTCATTTTGTCCTATTGTGCTTATCTTAACTGCTTATCTTGGATTTATAAAATGCTTCAACAAAACCTTTACACTGAGCCATCAGTGTAAAGTGCCATTTTCATAAGCTCACCCAAAGCTTATCTGTAGACCATAGCTTGTGATATTTAGATTTTTATGAAGCTTATCCACCAATCTCAAAGCCTCAGGGATTGATTTGCTTTTTCAAGCTTATTTTATAGGCCTGCTCTTAGCTTTTTACTTGTCGCATATACTCAGTATACTGAGTATTCAGTATACTTGAGCCACTTTCATAAGGTCACCCAGAGCTTATTAGTGGGACCCAGGGCTTGTGACTAGGGTTTTTGAGAAGCTCACCTAGCTGAGTCATTAGTTTCAGGCTTATTTTGAGCTTGAGAGCTTTTGCCCCTAGCTTATTCAAACCCTAAAGATCCTTCCAGACCTGTGTGGATTTGTGGTATTTGTGATTTGCTTATTTGCTTATTTCTGGTTCTCAGTAGGTTTCTTTGTGCTTTTTAGCTTAATTTCAGTGTCCTTAAGTGTTTTTCTAGCTTATTTTGTTCCTTGGTACTGTGGAATAGCTTGTTGAGAGCTTGTGCATTATTTTAAGCTCAAAAAGCAATCTGTTAAGCTCATAAGTGTCCAAAGTGCTTATTTTTAAGTTTCAAAAAGTTTGTTTTTATAAAAGTTGCATATTTTCAGTGTATAATTAGTTCTCAAAAAGAAAAATCCAAAAATCATCACTTTTTAAAATAGTGATAGCTTCTATTTAAGAAGTTTTAGCTATTTAGCTTATTTTTCAACTTTTTCATTAAGCACTTAGTAATTTTTATAATTTTCTTAGGTTTCTGCATTAGTATAGTATTTGTATAAAAAATTTTATAATTTTATCTTTTCATTTAGTATTTATAATAATTAATAATAGTTTAATTAGTTTTAATTAAAAAACTAGAAAGAAAATCACTTACTGTTTATTTTTTAATCACTAGTGTCTTTTTATAATTTTTCTAGTTCTTATTAATTATAAAGTATTTTTAGAAATTAGTTTCATAATTACTACTGTTCATTTTATATTTTTGCTAATTAAATTAGTTTAAATAGTTTTTAAATAATAACTAAGTAAATAATTAGTAAAATAGTTTAATAATAATTTTTATAAACTTTTTATAATTTTTTAGGATTCCTGTGAAGGTTAACTAGTTTTATAAAATATTTCCTAATTTTTTAAGTCATTTTTAGTATTATTAGTAATTTAAATTAGTTTAACTAGTTTAATTAGTCTAATTAGTAATTAATTAATATTAAAATCACAAAAAGACAAAAAGATATATTTTTAGTTTTTATATTATTTTTAAGATATTTTAGAATTTGTAAAAATAAATTTTCATTTTTAGCTTAATTTAATATTATATTAAATCTAGTTTAAGTTAAATATTAATAATAAGTAATTAAATAGTTTTTAATTAATATTAAATAATAAAATAATCAAAAAAATATTTTTCTTTTTTATAAATTTTCTTTTAATATTAAGTTTGTGAAAAAGTCATTTTCACCCCCTGTACTTTGTTTTTGCTTAAATCCCACTTTTCTCAGTACACATTTACGTTTGTTTTAATTTTGATTACGTTTTTAGTTTATCTGATTCCCAGTAATTGTTAATATCTGTTATTTATCTCATTTCTGTTAGTGTAAATTAATCCAAAATATCATCCGGTTACTTTCCCGATCACTAAATCATTCAAATGTTTGCCAAAATACAATTTCAACCTCGTTGGGACTTAACGACCCGTGAATACACTGTGCTTTCAACGGATCATATATTGATCTCTCCTCTCTCATATTTGACTTGTTGACCACAACTGGTTGACTGGTTAGTTTGGGAGGAGTCAGCATTACTTGAACATATGATTTGTTTACTCGAAAACTTTATGTGCTTTGCTAAATTACTTGTTTGGTTATTCAACCGCATGACTTGATTTATCGTTACAAGCTAGATTATTTTATTATGGACACAAGTGCTTGAAACGTATATGTGAGTTTATAGCCTCATTTTCTTATAAGTACTGTTTTATAAACCTTGGGGTGAGAAACATGCAAAACTGTTTTCATGGACCTAAACTGAAATTGTTTTTACACACTGGTTTGCGGAAACCTAAGTTGCATGAATCCCACTTTGCCCACTATCAACAACCGTCAATTCCTGCTGGGAAACGCGTATGATATAAATAGATCTATTGAGGGTGACTCCTCCGTTCGGTTGGCCACGCAGTAGGCCAAGGAGGACGTATACCATAACGACCTTTTGCCGAGTGACTGGGGATTATCACTCGCGGGCACCTTTATTGTACTTATGCCTTTGGCATGCTTTTGTCTAGTTCGGTTTGTTGAGCTTAGTGTTGCATACGGTATTAGTGTGTGTGTTTGTTGATTTATTTTGCTATGGTCCATTTGTGCTGATTTACTGTATAAGCTGAATTTGACTGATTTTCTCCTGTCACTGTGAGTGAAGCGGAGGTCACTAGAACTGAATTTGATTTGTATGTGAACGATTTTTCACACGCGAAAACCTTGTGGTCCACATTTCTTTTTCACTGAATTGCTATTTATATAAATCTATGAACTCACCAACCTCGTGTTGGCATTTTAGCATGTATTTTCAGGTTTAGAATGATAGCTTACTATTGGAGGCTTTGGCAGGGCATGGCATGGTCATAGATGACTCTGATTTATTTGGGACCGCTTTATTTCTTTAATGGGCTTATACTTACACATTGTTTTTGGAATGCTGTAAACGAAATCCTTTTGAAAATATAAAAATCTCTATTAAACGGTTGAGGTAAAACCGTTCTTTATGCTTTGTGTTGTGTTACCAATTTAGTAGCACCCAAACATGTATGCTTCCGCTAAACCAGATTTTGGGGGTGTTACAGATTGGTATCAGAGCCTTAGTTATAGAGAACTGGGTATTTTTTTAAAAACCTAGACTATAACTACTTTTGCGAAAACTTAACCCTATGATCGCCACGTGCCTGCTTGCCAAGCTGTTGCCTCATTTGTGATTTTGATACTAATATATTTGATGATATGTGTGCTTTATTATTGGATGGGTATATCCATTTATTTTCCACAATATACTATAAGTATCTTCGACATACTTATGCATACGTATCATACTTATCGTAGCGTTACGCGCTTTCCTCTACGTAATCTCATCATTCGTCCTCAACTGTGGACATTTACCTTAGTTATTTAAACAACTTTTAAAAGTAAAGGACATATTACTAGCGTAACTGAGCCGAGTATTTTAAAGTTCATTGAACCTCGGGTGAATATAGACTGATCACCTATATTTAACCAGGGACAGTGGGACATAGCCTGATCACCTATGTCCGACTCAGAGGTGAACTTTGCGATATTTGGAGTAGTTATAATAGAATTATGTCCGGTTAAATTTTTGATTACGAGAATGATAAAAAATTATGTGTGTGTACATAAGCATGCATGACATGAACACACACATCTGCACACAACATGATATCAATCACAACACACTGGTATCACAATACTTCACGAGTCGTAATACTCTTCGAATCTCTATACTTTTCCGCTCATATGGAATACTTTTCATCACAGTTTGGTTATGTTACAGTCCCCTCTACCCCAAGCCTTATACTCAATCGATGTGGTTCATCCCTCTCGATCGATGTTATACCTTCGCATGAGGTACTATGTGCATTACTTGGTCAACCAATAGATTGCTAGTAGCAATCAACATTCTCCTTCAGAGTCGTACTCTAAACTTAAAGAGTAACCTGAACCGCGTTCTTTAGAACAGACACCGAATCTTTCACTCGTCTCTCGGGAATACCGGTTATTTTTACTACCCTCGTATAAGATAATAAACCGTGTCGCTAACACCATACAAACTGTTTTCGATTATTCTACAGACCATTTTGCGGTCGCTCTACAAATGTTTTACTTCTACTTCATGAAATCGATATTTTGATCTTATAACTATTTTGCAAACAACGAATTGTTCCCGTTGTTCTGTAAACTGTTTTGCAAATCATTTCGCAAATGATTTTATAAACCGGTTTGCTCTCCTGCTACGATATTATGAATCGAACTACAGTTTTGCTACTATCATGCAAATGATAAACTGATTTCTTGATATTCTATGAACTATTTTACAAACCATTTTATAAACTATCCTGCAATCACCTTGTTAACTAATTACTCATTTTGATGTGTTAAAAGTTTCTAGTCAAACTTCATCAAATTTTTGCATAACAAGGAGTGGTTAAACGATTATACACACCATGTTTAAAGGCTGCTTTTACTAAAACTACGAGTCTTTTAAAGTCGCATCAGTTTACCTAACTGCAAAACTTTCAGCAAAGAATTATGTAATACTCTTCCACAGACAAGAGGAGCCCTTACCATCCGGTAAGACACAAATCGGTTGTGAGTACCAACATCTCTTCCCAGACACCATTTTATCGGATAACATAAATTGAAATCCGGGACGGATTTCGCGTTAAGGAGGGTAGACTGTAACCACCCGTAATTTTTCCATATTTATCTCTAATAATAAAGTATATTTATTATTTCCTAAGTTTCACTTTTGTACGTTTCTGAACTTATTTGAATCGAATACGAGAAGTTATCTCACATACTGTGAAAACTATGCACAACGTGTACCGGTGATGCGTAGGGATTGCTTACCGGTATGACAGCTTCTGTCCCGTAGATAAGAGAAAAGGGAGTATCTCCAGTGCTAACTCTGATTGATGTACGGTGTGCCCACAAGACGTGTGACAATTCATCCACGCATCCTCCTTTGTGCCTATCTAGGCACGCTTTAATTCCTTCGCCGAGACTACGGTTTGCACGTAGGCATTAGGATTAACCCATTGTTTTTATACCCGTATATTTGTTATAATTACATTGACTTCATTGGTCAAGTAATTCTCCCACACCCTTTGCGTTGTATCCATTTTTGGTACACGATACCCCTAGTACACCCTTCCGAGCCTATCCTTTCGTTTCGACCTTTTAGCATCTTACTCAAAGTGAGAATTTGTTACACCCCATTAAATGTACACCCAAATCGCCTTAGCCTACCTTGTATGCACCCACCTTTGGTGCATTATTGTGAAAACATTTGTTAAACCCTTAGTTAATTATCCGGTCAATTACATGGTTGCTAAGTTAAGCCATATCCTTGTACATATTGTTTTGGGACGATTGGGACTCATGGGTAAAAGTACTAGTGTAATGGAGTAATGGGGAAGAACAACATTATTACCCCCATACGTGCTAAATATTTTAAAAGTACTCCAAGTTTTTCGATTATCTTAATTCGAGTCATTAGAATAGTGATTGTAAAGTTATGTAAAGATTCAAGTGTAAGGGGAATGCAAATCCCCTATGATGTATTATTTTGGATGGTAGGGCAAGAGTGTATGAAAAAAAAAATCGAAAAATCAAGAAAAATACAAAAAAAATATAAAAAAGAAAGAAGAAAAACATAC
>LBNU01012563.1:5586-38921 GCA_014162995.1 Artemisia annua | reverse complement strand
TAATAATTTCCTTTTTGTTAATTTTACAAGGTAATTATTTATTAATTTGATTTGTCAAACACTTTGAAAACTTATTATCTGATTATTACGTTATTAAACATCATAATTAAATCCAAACACTATGTTTTATAATCACGTTTTATAACAGCTAATTATCTAATTATGCGTTTTCAAAACTCATAATCAGTTTTCAATAAGCATTCACAAACACCCCCTTAAAACACGAGCATAAAAACATAACATACGCAACTTAAAAAACCAGCATGGTTAAAATTACTCAAATATAAAATTCTCACAATCTATAAAGTTGTTGTAACAAAAAACATAAAATTAAAATATATTTATTGCCGAAAATTTTATTACAGGGTACCCGCCGCCGCATCGCGCGGGTACCCTGCTAGTATTTCACAATCAACCAACCATTCAGCCAAACTAATAAAACAGTAACACTATGCATTTTGGATATCATACTATCAAGCATCAAAAACTCAAGATCAAAGCCGTATTATCCAAACAATTCTATCAAAATATAAACGCATAATCGCAAAATTTAACTACAATCTCGAACCCTTTTCATTCAATTAAAATCTTGAACTCATTTGCATCCATTCTGATCAACAAACTAACTAACTAGTAACTACCAACAAACAAAAAAATTAACAAACTAACTAATCCCAACATCATATCTTTTTTATACAAAACTTTCCCCCAAAAACCCACACACTCTAACTGCACATGTTTCACCCAACTCCAAAAGTTACCAAACCCACCCTCCTACTTTCATTATTTCCACTTTCACCCCCTCAATTCCCACCTCCAAAACTTACCCAAACCTCACTCCTAATTTCACCATTGTCACTTTCACCCCCTGACTTCTTCCCATTCTCATTCTCTTCATCCATCATCTTACACCTACAAACAGGACACGTGGCATGAATCTTCAACCACTTTTCAACGCATCCACCATGAAACTTATGCTGACATGGCATCTCCTTCACAACGTCGCCAACTCCCCAATCTTCCATACAAATCACACATTCAGTCCCTGTACTTTCACACATCTTCTCAATCTCCTCCCTGGACTTCATCTCAACCGTCGGCATGTTCTCAATCGCCGCCTTGCTCGCCGGCGGCTCCCCGTCGTCTTTCTCCTCGCCGTCGTCCATGACGAAGAGTGACTGTGAGCGCATGTCGAAGATGATGATCCGGTCGGGTCGGGTTTCGGGTTCGGGTCGGGTCAGGGTGAAGAAGTGGTGGAGCATTGCGGAGAGTATTGCTGCTTCTCTTTCACGATCGGAAGACATTGTGTGTGTGTTTTTGAAGGTGAAATTAGTGTGTGTGAAAAAAAAATTTGTGTGTGTGTGTGTGTTTTTGAGGTGTGATTAATGTGTGAAAAATAAAATTGTGATTATTTTTGGTGTGTTTAAAAGGGAGGGAGGGAAGAAGGGTGTGGAAGGATCTGGAATGAGTGGACACGTGGTGCGTGGTTATTGGTTGATGGGTTAGGCTAGTGAGATAGTTTTAGGTGGATAGAGATCCGAGGGTGGTTCTTGATTTGATCTAGAACTTTCTGGCCGTTGATTTAGAATTGTACGGAAGATTCTCTATTTCTCTTGTAGTCTTGTGTGATATATATCCACATGAGTTTTTGTATTATTTTAGAGAAATGATACATGGACTTAAAAATAGACCTAATTGTGGACCTAAAAATATGTGGCATGATCCTGATGGCTGCAGACAGGGACCCACTTATTTAACAACCCATCAGGATCATGGCACATGTGTTTAGGTTCACTTTTAGGTCTATTTTTAGGCCTATGTATCATTTCTCTTTTTGTAATTGGTTATTTTGTCGTGACATGACTTGTACAAAAATGAAATTGGAGTAGATAATTGGAGTAGAATTTTACGAAGGGGGCATCCAGAAATCTGAAAAATTGAAAAAAGTCGAGAAATCAAAACTGAAAACGATTAAAAATCGATGGTTCAGTTTTCGAATTTTGAAAAAACAGAAATTTACGGTTCAGTTTAGTCTTAACATAAAAGCAAAGCTAAAAAAACCAAACCAACAAAAGACATATAATCTTAGAACACTTTAATAAATATTAGTATTACTTATTGAATGTGTCATTTAAAGCGCATAAACAATTTTTTATAGGTTTTTTTTTTTCTTTTTTTTTTTCTTAGTTAGTTTTTTGTGGTAATTAGTTTTTTATTTTTACTATCGTGTCAATTTATGAAACATAAATAAATATCTTATAGCATTTTCTTTATGGTCATTAGTTTTTATTAACGTGTGTTTCTTTATTGTTGTAACTTTAAAATGTTAATTTATGATGCATAAAAAATTTGATCTTGAAAAGACTAAACCTTGTTAACCAAACAAAAACCGATAAATCGAACCTAGATAAAACCGAAACCGAAAGGTTTTTAGAAAGCAAAAACCAAATTTTTGGTTCGGTTTAGGTTTTAGTCTATAATCGAGTCAAAATGAACCATACTCAACCCTATTTTTATGGGACATTGGGCCTTTTTTTGTGCGCCGATAGTTATACTTTGTTTTTGATGATTGTTAAATCTTAGAGTTCAAAGAAAGTTGCCTCAACAAAATTAGACATTNTGTGATATATATCCACATGAGTTTTTGTATTATTTTAGAGAAATGATACATGGACTTAAAAATAGACCTAATTGTGGACCTAAAAATATGTGGCATGATCCTGATGGCTGCAGACAGGGACCCACTTATTTAACAACCCATCAGGATCATGGCACATGTGTTTAGGTTCACTTTTAGGTCTATTTTTAGGCCTATGTATCATTTCTCTTTTTGTAATTGGTTATTTTGTCGTGACATGACTTGTACAAAAATGAAATTGGAGTAGATAATTGGAGTAGAATTTTACGAAGGGGGCATCCAGAAATCTGAAAAATTGAAAAAAGTCGAGAAATCAAAACTGAAAACGATTAAAAATCGATGGTTCAGTTTTCGAATTTTGAAAAAACAGAAATTTACGGTTCAGTTTAGTCTTAACATAAAAGCAAAGCTAAAAAAACCAAACCAACAAAAGACATATAATCTTAGAACACTTTAATAAATATTAGTATTACTTATTGAATGTGTCATTTAAAGCGCATAAACAATTTTTTATAGGTTTTTTTTTTTCTTTTTTTTTTTCTTAGTTAGTTTTTTGTGGTAATTAGTTTTTTATTTTTACTATCGTGTCAATTTATGAAACATAAATAAATATCTTATAGCATTTTCTTTATGGTCATTAGTTTTTATTAACGTGTGTTTCTTTATTGTTGTAACTTTAAAATGTTAATTTATGATGCATAAAAAATTTGATCTTGAAAAGACTAAACCTTGTTAACCAAACAAAAACCGATAAATCGAACCTAGATAAAACCGAAACCGAAAGGTTTTTAGAAAGCAAAAACCAAATTTTTGGTTCGGTTTAGGTTTTAGTCTATAATCGAGTCAAAATGAACCATACTCAACCCTATTTTTATGGGACATTGGGCCTTTTTTTGTGCGCCGATAGTTATACTTTGTTTTTGATGATTGTTAAATCTTAGAGTTCAAAGAAAGTTGCCTCAACAAAATTAGACATTCCTAAATACTAACTTGGAGACGTAAATAATGACATGTCGAGTGCAGACGTTAGTAACGTATTTTGGGCAGAATTTTGTGGTAGTAGCCAAAATTGTTGAGTACGAGGAGAATCAAGTTGTTAATCTTTGAACCGAAAGTGTTCAAACTTTTTTTTTTNGTTAATGACAAAACAACGCAAAATTACTTAGAATGTGATTATTTGGTTCACTTTTAGGGCCCGTTTGGTTGGTGGGGTTTGGATTTAAATTTGGGATTGAAAGTAAAAATATTTGTTTGGTTAAAAAAGAAGGGGATTAAAAATGGGACTCAACCCCTCAAATGAGGGCATACTCAATTCCGAACTGGTAAGCTTACTTTCTTGACACATTCACTATTCATCTTTCTCTCTCTCTATTTTTTTTTTTTTTTTTCACTCGAGTAGCGTGACTTGTATTCATAAAAAATATGTACTATTTAATAAAAAAATAAAAATGTGTACTAGTAATGGGTCCCAATTATTATTTTAATATTAAAATAAATATAAATTTCAATCCCTTTCTTATATTACAACATACAAAACAAACAACTTTCAACATAATTCAAATCCAAATCCTAAATACAAATCAATATTCAAATCTAAATCCAAATCCTAATCATAAACCCTACTACAAACCAAACGGGCCCTTAGTTTTGTATTCTTACTCAAAAGACGAGTTTAAAATACAAAGTCTCTTGACCACTCAATACATGACAGGAAAGTCTATCACTGTTGGCATGCAAAAGTGACCAACATTTTCTTTTGTCTTCTAGCCTTCTAAGGGTGGTGGCAACGTGGGTCGGTATCCTTTGGTTTCAGTCGGCATGAATTGGCAATGCCATTGCCTATGTGTCGGCATGATCAAATCGGCGAGTGTTTGGGTGATATTCACCGATTCGGTAAAGACAAAAGCAATCAAAATATGACCGTTGGAGCCATAAATATTTCGAACGTTTGTGTCATTTTCCAAAATAAGTAGTTAGGCATGGTTAGGCATCACATTGCCACTAAAAATAAGTAGTTAGGCATGGTTAGGCATGAAAAGTGTTGTATTGATTTTATTGGCTAATTACAAATTATTTTAAGTATTTGTTAGGCAACATTGCCACCACCCTAAGCTCCATATCATCCATATGTGTACGGACTTCCCAATCATTGTAATATTAGGCTATATCTTACGAGGAGACTTCAACATCGCATATATTATTTCTTACGTTTCAAAATTATTATCAGAAGACAAAAATCACATAGTTTAATAAAAGTGAGACCACTTTAATTTTCAACCACTTAAATAGAATATTATCCCACTAAGTTCTCTAGTTATTACTTAAAATGAAAAATAAACAACTATTTTGAAACATCTCAAAAAAGAAATATGGACTATAATTTTGAGATGAAAAAAGTAAACCATCTTAATGTCATATCAACTTTTTTTCTCTATAATCGATTTCACCGCCAACTTTTAATTTATTTATTTATTTCTTTCATTCTTTAAACACTATCTATCTTTTCTTTCTTTATTTCTTTTCTCAATCGCAGCCACCAAAACAAATCCGTTCTTTGATTTCTTCCTATTTTTGACTTCATAACACAATCCCAATCACAACAACACAACTCTTCTCCATATCACTTTCTTTACTTTATCTAACCAATCAATCTAGACTCACTAGATTTATTTATAGGGTTGAGTCTACAGATAAACAACGAACTTTTTAATTTTTCCACATCTAAATAATGGACTTAGAAATATCCTCTTACCATTATCAGAATTTTTGAATTTGTTCCAAAGTTACCAATTTTCACCCTTTTTTATGGGCTACCTGTTGATCATGTGAATAACATGCCACATTATTTTTTATTTCATTTAAAATGTCTACTTAATTGAAATGACGAACATGCCCGTGTCTTCTTCCCGTAAAAGACATGATGCCCTCTAATTGTGTGCTTTACACAAAACCTCAAATTCAAAACGCAAAACATCAAAATGAAAGTACGTTTCACATTGGTACAATTATTTTGTGTATGAATGTATAGAAACCCCACATACTTCTAAACTTCCATAGCCACAGGCTTAAGAACCGCATCTGAGACCATATACTGTCATGATGAAAACCCGCATACATCGAAACCTCTATAGCCACCATCATCATCATCATCCACATACACGCACATATATGAAAGAGGAAGGCATGATAATAATGGGACGACAATGCCGGCTGTCTATCAGTGTACAGTGACGGTCGGATTCCAATGTAACTTCTTGAAAAGAGATGTTTACAGTGTTTGTGCTTTATAGATTTGCGAAAAGAGATGGTAATAGCAATGGGTTTTAAGTGTGTGTTTTAGAGATTTGAGAAAAGAAATAATTTATTGTGACTTATTGCTTTGTAATGGGTTTTAGTTGCTTATGTTGTTTATTTTGATAGTTTGGGATAAATTTTTTTGGAAAATCGACATAATTGGGTCAAAGTCGGGTCAATATTATCCAGGTGGAGTATAATAAGAACATGTGGAAATTATTTAATGAGGTGGAAATATAACCAATCATATTAGCTATCTTTACCGGTTTCAACAAGTTATATTGATGATAAGAGAATATTCCTGAGTTCGTAACCTTGATGTGGAAATTTTGAAAAGTTTAATGTCTATTTATAGACTTAGCCATTCTTTATAAAACCTACAAGATTTATTTTTTAATCTCAAACACTACGCAAATCTTTTATTCTTTCATAACCAATACAAATTAAAAAATAATAATAATAATAATAATAATAATAATAATAATAATAATAATAATAATAATAATAATAATAATAATAATAATAATAATAATAATAATAATAATAATAATAAATAATTAAAAAAAATTGCATGGAATTGGTCTCGACTAAGAGCATCCACTGTACTAGTTTTCACGAAAATGTTTAAAAAAGAATAAAGAAGTTCAAAAACTTGTAAACAATAATGAGCATATATATATTTCATGTTTATGTGACATGAGTAGGTATAATAGGTCTAGAATATTAAAATTCCTCATAATTTAATACATTTGGATTCTGTATAATGTTTATAAAACTTTATGAGTTTTATATATAGTGGAGAAATGTTTATAAAACAAAATTTTATAAATTAATAACATAATTCATTTATGAACCTTTATAAAGTTTATTATAATGGCTAATGATTGCACACTCTTCTTCTTTTTATTTGCACACTCCATCCTGCGCTATAAATAGCTGTACATTTGTTTGATGCTGCTTTGCCAGTTCGTACATTAGAGTGTATGGATAAAAAAGAAGAGTGTGCCAATCAACTCCCTATTATAATAGATGCTTTTGAAGGTCCAGATAATGTCTTTATAAAAGATCTAAGGTAGGTGTTATTGGGTTTGATCAAGGATGAGTTTATACTCTGAGATCTTGTGGTTAGATTTGTGTTTGGTGATTATGTTGTCCCAAAACTCTCGTTATTATAAGTTGCAAAGTAGATATTGAATAAGTAAATTTGTCTAATCTTCTAACCATTAAAATTGAGTAAATGTATACATATATATAAGGTATGAATCGGTATGATTCAACCATTGTGACCTTTCGGTTTGTTTGTCCCAACCGAATTAACTAACAAGTTAGTTACTAAGTTTCTATCTAACATATTTGGTCCTTCGTGTTTTATAATAATACATAAGAAGCATAGAGTAAGATTATCGGTTCACATTCTCCTCCTTAATCTTGATCGTTGCTTCGTCCTAAATCTTGAACTCCGAGCATTTGTCGCATTGTCGTGAACTTCAATCTTGGTAGAGCCTTTGTTAGTATATCTGCTCTTTGTAGTTCTCCGCTGACGTGTTCCATATTGATGTGCCCATTCTCTACGCATTCCTGAATGAAATGATAACGAATGTCGATGTGCTTACTTCTCCCATGAAAACTGGGTTCTTGACGAGTGCTATTGCTGAAACGTTATCCACCTTCAGCGTTATCCTTTTCTCTTCACTTCCGGTTAATTCACTAAGTAAGCGCTTTAACCATAAGGCTTGACATGCTGCTGCAGTAGCCGCCATGAATTCTGATTCACACGATGATAGCGCCACTGTTGGTTGCTTCTGAGTACACCAGGTAATGGGTGACTCTCCAAAATAAAATACTATCCCAGTTGTCACAATTCCTTATTTCAGGTCCTTTTCCCAAGTCTCAACAATTTACAATTCACAGATTTCAATTCATCATTTCCTATTCATCATTCATAATACATTTCATAGACTAGGGTTAGTCTACATATCATCACTTCATCATGTGCATTCTATACCACTCATAAGTTATATTTTATTTCAAATTACTTATATGTAATTATAAATAAACAATCACAAGTGATCAATAAAATGAATCATCACACCAAACAATTCCCACTATGGCACTAAAATATTTTATATGTTATAAATATTGCCACAAAAATTATAAAGGTTATTCTTTTATATTTCAAGAATTATACACATTAAAAACCTTCTTTTACATTTACTTACAACAATATTTGTACCAACCAAGCAATATCTATCAAAACACCCAATATTTACAAAATTATATCTTTATAATTTTTACAAGTTCGTTTTGCCACAATAGTTACATTAAAAATTATTTTTAATTAACCCGGTACACGAAAATGCTAAAACCGCTCAAACTATACACTAAACGGTACCCCGTAAACAAGTTTATACATAAAAATTTCCCACTAAACCCCCCGCCCCCCCATGTGGCCGGTCCTATAAGTGTCATGAGACACTTGTTTACCTAAAAATTACCATATATAAACCTCCACTACACCTAACAAAATAAATACATGCAAGTTATAGAAAACTAGATCAAAAATTTTCTTTCTCTTTTCCCTTTGGGTGTGCTCGGCCAACATCAACAACCAAGAAGGAGATCCAAATTTTCAAGAACAAACATTTTTACAAGAACTAGTAGTGATCTATTACAAGGTTTTGAAATATAAACCTATAGATTATTAGGGTTTTTCATCAAAAATACATAAACTCTACAAGTAAGCAAACCAAGTAAATTTTCATGATATTATTATGTTTTTACAATGTTCTATTCATTTTATTTCCACATGCAAGTGATATGTATATACCACTTTATATACATTTTTACATCATTTTTAACATTGTAATCATATATTATGTAAATCCATGGTGAAAGGCTTGAAAAATCATGTTAGGGAACCCATGGCACCCTAGGAAGGTGCATGGTAGATTAAGGGATGTGTTGATGTTGTTGGAGATGAATTTGGACTATTTACAAGCTAAGAAAACCACTATTAACAACATATATATGCTACTGGTCTCATTTTAAAAATATAGTAAACTCAATAGGTATGGACTAAATATTGACCAAAGATAAAGAAAATACACTCTAAGATGAAGCCATGGCCGAAAAAACGGGTAAAAACGGATTTATAACGAAGAAGTTATGTTAAAAACAAGTTATACCAAATTTATTTTGAACCATTTGGGACAGCCTGGACATTTTTATAAAATTTGGAGAACTCAGCAACTCATGGCCTATTTTTGACCAAATACTCAGAAAGTTAACAATATAATGAAAACATAGCCGAAAGAACGGACTAAAATGAGTTTAAGACGAGAAAGTTACGCCAAAAACAATATACATAACTATATAGTATTTTTCTGGAAATTCAATGCTGATGTAAAATTTTATACGGACAAAACAGGGTACTAAACCTTATTAAAATGTACCAACATATTAAAAATGTATTATTACTTGTTAAGAGCTAAACGGGGATATAAAATTCTTAAGAAACGGACTTATAACGACCAAAATATTCACGTTTATAACTTGATAACTATTATATTTTTTGACAGCTTCTAATAGAGAAATATATTTACTAATACTAACGACTAGTTTTGTGAAATTAGTTGAACATGTTTTCCTCAAGTTATAAAAAGTATTTAACAACAATAAGAACACTATATTTACCAACGATATTTCAAACAAGGATCGTAGAGTATAAATTCATCCTAATTACTTGAAAAGTAAATTTTACACTATAAGAGATATCAACATGTATTTTTACGAAAGACATTACTTTCAAAGAGTACAAGTGATATAGATAACATATGCACATGCATTCCTAATATCATTATATAATCTAAATTAGATTATACTTCATTCATATTTCATTGCACTTATGTTACGTTTGATCTTGTTGAACTTGTTTTAATAAACTTGTAAAACCTTATGGGACCTATGTTTGTAAACTCTGTATGTTTTAAATAAATGATCAAATGTTGTATTTTCTAAACGACAATTTAGGTCGTTCAATATAACCTTGTATGAGATGCCATGATCGTTACACCCAGGTATTCCATTCCGCTGCCATAACAGGTAAATTCAGGGTGTGACAGATTGGTACCAGAGCAAAGGTTATAGCGAACTAGGTTGTCCTCATACCCTAGACTATAACTACATCGTCATAACATCTCATCATTATATCATAAGTGCATATTCATTACTTATATAATTTCATTACATGGGTTATTCATTTCATTTCACATTGATTGTCACAGAGACATGTCTTCAGATTCACACCCTATCATACTCTCTTCGGACACTGAGATGGAGGATGCTATGTCGACCACTGCTGTTGCACCACCTGTCCATCCAGCACCTCAGTCACCACTCTTGACAGCTGGGGAGGACACTGAGGCCTTTGAGGAGGACGAGGTTGCCCCCACTCCTCAGATATCTCCCATTGCACCATCATCAGTTTTACGTGCACCTACAGCTTCATTACCTCATTCTACCTCTGTTCACTCAGGACAGACTCTCCCAGTCCGCCGTCGCAGGACGTTCCGGAATGCTAGGAAGAGTGTACGCTTTGTTACCCCCACTCCCAGGATATCCATTGTTCATACATCACCATCACCATCAGTTACATCTACCGTTGCTCCTACACCTACTCTACACTTGCCGCTCGAGAAGCGTGCAAGGCTTACCACTCCATCATCACCTATTACTGAGACTTCTGATATTCCACCACCCCCTCAGTATCATGTAGGAGAGAGCTCTCGGGCTGCTGCAGCGAGAGAGCCGACTATCGTTACCTTAGGTGCACAGTTAGATGATCAGCAGGGTCAGATTGATAAGTTGAGACAGCAGGTGGATGAGACCATTGCTAGTAGACTTGAGGTGATAGAGGAGGATGTGGAGGGACTAGTCTTAGGTAGGGTCAGTATTGATGTGTCTTACCATGGACTGGAGACACGACAGGGACAGAATCATGAGCAGGTAGCTCAATTGAGTCATCAGTTGGCACTAGTGTGGGATAGGTTAGCGAATGCAGATACCAGGGAGGCTGCTCTTCGGCTTAGAGTTGAGCATCCAGAGGAGATTGTTGTCATGTTTGATCGAGAGATCAAGCGTCTTAGGGGAGGACATGGAGGACCTGGAGCACCTGGACCATCTGGAGCACCTGATGGAGCACCCGGAGGCGCCTAGACATAGACTTGTATTATGTAGCTTTTAATATTATCCTAGTCCCGGGGTGTGGGACATAGTTTAAAGAACTTGTTGTCTTTTGGTTGTTGTACAAACAAATGTATCAAGTATGACTCTACTATGTAGGAATGGTTGTGCTATCTATTATATCAGTCCATGTAGGCCGAAATTTTCATGTATTATATTCATGTGTTGTGATTATATTTATGATGTTTCGTGGTTGCTCTTTATTATTATTGTGTTTACACATGTCATGGTTGTATTTATACTTGTTGTGGGTGTTTATACATGTCGTGGTTGTAATTATACATGTTGTGAATATATATACATATCGTGGTTGTATATTTATTTTGTGCAATGATTATTTCTAGTATGATTTCTCATGGTTGTATTCCGTTGTGATTTATCAGAAACATGCCACCAAGGAAAGAAAAGGCTGCACCGACCGCACCAGTCATGACACAAGCCGCTATCCGGAAACTTGTAAAGGATAGCATAACTGAGGCACTAGTGGTTGAAAGAGCTACTGTTGCTGCAAGAGCTGCTGAGGCCGCTTCCCAGGTGGAGACATCTGGGCAGGCTAGTACTGGAACTAATGGACGTAAGTGTACGTACAAAGACTTCAAAAGTGGTGATCCTATAAAATTCAAAGGCACTGAAGGAGCCACTACTATGATCCGTTGGTTCGAACATACCGAATCTGTATTTGATTTATGCAATTGCCCTGAGGAATCCAAGGTAAAGTTTGCTGCTAGTACTCTTCTTGATGAAGCTATGTCATGGTGGAACTCTTATACAAAGCCCATAGGAAAGGAAAATGCCCACAAGCTTACTTGGGATGAATTCAAGAAGTTAGTGACTAAGAAGTTTTGTCCACGCACAGAAGTGAAAAAGTTGGAAATAGAGTTATATGAACTAGTGACCGTGGGAAATGATATTGAGACATATATCAGGAGGTATCAAGAGTTGGCTACTCTATGTCCGTCTATGGTTCCTGATAATGAGAAGTTGTTGGAAAATTTCATTAGTGGTTTACCCGAGAACATCCGTGGTGATGTGATTTCTTTTGACCCGCAAACAATGGATGAAGCGATCAGAATGTCCCAGAAACTTATGGGTCAGATTCTGAAGAAAGGAGCATCTACAAACAACAACAACAACAACAATAACACCAACCGTAACCGTAATTACAACAACAACACCAACAACTACCGAAACAACACCAATCCTAATGACAACAAAAGAAAGTGGGACAACAACCAGGGTGGCAATGCTACTCAACCACCACCCAAGAAACAAGATACAACAAAGGCCTATGCTGCAGGTCCAGCTGAGAAGAAAGGTTACCATGGTACTTTACCCAAATGCAACAAATGTCAAACCCACCATAACCCTGGAAATTGCCCAAAACCTTGGAATAACTGCGGGAAATTTGGTCATCAGACAAAGGAATGCAAGGCTCCGCGTGTAGTGGATAATCAGAAACCTCCAGTAACATGTTTCGGTTGTGGTGAAGTTGGACATTTCAAGAATAATTGTCCAAAGGGAAAGAATCAAGGTACTGGAAACCAAGGTGAAACGGCTACAGGAAGAGCTTGTGTTATGGGAGGAGAAGATGTCAGAGAGGACCCGAATGTTGTTACGGGTACGTTCCTCGTCAATAATCGTTATGCAACCATTTTATTTGATTCAGAAGCCGATAGAAGTTTTGTTTCTATTACATTTGCATCTTTACTCAACATTGAACCAACCACATTGGACATTTCATATCATGTCGAACTAGCTAATGGGTCTTTAGTTAGCACCAACACCGTTATCGATGGTTGCACTCTCAATTTCCTAAACCACCCATTCAATATAGACCATCATGCCCGTAGAACTCGGAAGTTTCGACATCGTTATCGGTATGGATTGGTTGTCTCGACCTCGTGCAAGAATCATTTGTGATGAGAAGGTTGTTCTTCTTCCTTATGACGGTGAAACTTTGATTATTCGTGGAGAATGAAGCGGAACTAGACTCAGTATCATATCATGCATTAAAACCGAGAAGTTCATAAAGAAGGGTTGTTATGCATTCTTGGCTTATGTTGCGGAAAAGAAGTCGGATGAGAAACGACTTGAAGATGTACCNTCGGTATGGATTGGTTGTCTCGACCTCGTGCAAGAATCATTTGTGATGAGAAGGTTGTTCTTCTTCCTTATGACGGTGAAACTTTGATTATTCGTGGAGAACGAAGCGGAACTAGACTCAGTATCATATCATGCATTAAAACCGAGAAGTTCATAAAGAAGGGTTGTTATGCATTCTTGGCTTATGTTGCGGAAAAGAAGTCGGATGAGAAACGACTTGAAGATGTACCAATTGTTAAGGAATTTCCAGAAGTCTTTCCGGAAGAATTGCCAGGACTTCCACCTACTCGCCAAGTCGAATTTCAGATCGATTAGTACCAGGAGCTGCGCCAGTTGCACGAGCACTTTATCGACTTGCACCTTCAGAAATGCAAGAGTTGTCGAACCAATTACAAGAACTCTTAGACAAAGGATTCATTAGACCGAGTTCCTCGCCTTGGAGAGCACCGGTTTTGTTTGTGAAAAAGAAAGATAGATCTTTCAGAATGTGTATCGACTATCGAGAATTGAACAAGTTAATGGTAAAGAATCGTTATCCACTTCCTAGAATCGACGATTTGTTCGATTAGTTACAAGGCTCCAGTTATTACTCCAAGATCGATTTAAGATCCGGTTACCATCAGCTAGGAGTTCGGGAAGAGGATATCCCGAAAACAGCCTTTAGGACTCGTTATGGTCATTATGAGTTCCAAGTAATGCCGTTCGGATTAACCAATGCACCTGCAGTATTCACGGACCTCATGAACAGGGTGTGTAAACCATATCTGGATAAGTTTGTGATTGTATTCATTGACAATATCTTGATTTACTCAAAAAGCAAAGAAGAACACCGAGCGAGGACACCTCAGAACAATCCTAGAACTGCTCAAGAAGGAGCAATTGTATGCCAAATTTTCGAAGTGTGATTTTTGGATAAGAAGAGTCCAATTTCTTGGCCATATCATTGATAGCCAAGGATTACAAGTAGATCCAGCAAAGATTGAGGCAGTTAAAGGTTGGGCTACGCCCAAGACTCCTACAGAGATTCGTCAATTCTTAGGACTTGCCGGATATTACAGAAGGTTCATCGAAGGGTTTTCAAAAATAGCGAAGCCACTGACCAAGTTGACACAAAAGAACCAGAAGTACGAATGGGAAGAGAAACAAGAGTCTGCTTTTCAGTTATTGAAGCAGAAGCTTTGCAGCGTGCCAATTTTGGCACTACCAGAAGGTANACTTACACCTTCAGAAATGCAAGAGTTGTCAAACCAATTGCAAGAACTCTTAGATAAAGGATTTATTAGACCGAGTTCCTCGCCTTGGGGAGCACCGGTTTTGTTTGTGAAGAAGAAAGATGGATCTTTCAGAATGTGTATCGACTATCGAGAATTGAACAAGTTAACGGTGAAGAATCGTTATTCACTTCCTAGAATCGACGATTTGTTCGATCAGTTACAAGGCTCCGGTTATTACTCCAAGATTGATTTAAGATCCGGTTACCATCAGCTAGGAGTTCGGGAAGAGGATATCCCGAAAACAGCCTTTAGGACTCGTTATGGTCATTATGAATTCCAAGTAATGCCTTTTGGATTAACCAATGCACCTGCAGTATTCATGGACCTCATGAACAGGGTGTGTAAACCATATCTGGATAAGTTTGTGACTGTATTCATTGACAATATCTTGATTTACTCGAAAAGCAAAGAAGAACACCGAGAACACCTTAGAACAATCTTAGAACTGCTCAAGAAGGAGCAATTGTATGCCAAATTTTTCGAAGTGTGATTTTTGGATACGAAGAGTCCAATTTCTTGGCCATTTCATTGATAGCCAAGGATTACAAGTAGATCCAGCAAAGATTGAGGCAGTTAAAGGTTGGGCTACGCCCAAGACTCCTACAGAGATTCGTCAATTCTTAGGACTTGCCGGATATTATAGAAGGTTCATCGAAGGGTTTTCTAAAATAGGGAAGCCACTGACCAAGTTGACACAAAAGAACCAGAAGTACGAATGTGAAAAGAAACAAGAGTCTGCTTTTCAGTTATTGAAGCAGAAGCTTTGCAGCGCGCTAATTTTGGCACTACCAGAAGGTATTGAAAATTTTGTGGTATATTGCGATGCATCACATAAAGGACTTGGAGCTGTGTTGATGCAGAACGAGAAGGTAATAGCTTATGCATCTCGACAGCTTAAGACACACGAGAAGAATTATACTACACACGACTTAGAGTTGGGTGCAGTGGTTTTTGCACTCAAGATTTGGAGGCACTATCTTTATGGCACCAAGTGCGTAGTATTCACAGACCACAAGAGCTTACAGTATATACTCGATCAGAAGGAACTCAATATGAGGCAGCGTCGTTGGCTAGAATTGCTTAGTGATTACGACTGCGAGATTCGATATCACCCGGGGAAAGCCAATGTTGTGGCTGATGCACTCAGTCGGAAGGAACGACTCAAACCTTTGAAAGTCAGGTCATTGGGAATGACAATCATTTCTCCGTTACCATCAAAGATTCTTGAGGCTCAGATTGAGGCACTCAAGGAAGAAAACCGACCAAATGAGAAAATCTATGGTATGCCGGAGAATAAAAATGGTTTTGTGAAGAGATTGGATGGAGTATTATGTTTCAAGGACCGAAGTTGGATACCTCTCTATGGTGGAATACGAGAATTAATTATGCATGAATCACACAAGTCGAAGTATTCTATTCATCCAGGATCTGATAAGATGTATCAAGATCTCAAGAGACTTTACTGGTGGCCAGATATGAAAGCAGGAATAGCTAAGTACGTTAGTAAATGCCTTACTTGTGCTAAAGTGAAAGCCGAGTACCAAAAACCGTCAGGGTTAATTCAGCAACCATAGATTCCACAATGGAAATGGGAACGCATTACAATGGACTTTGTCACCAAACTTCCCAAGACATCAGGTGGTTACGATGCTATTGTGGGTGATTGTAGATCGTCTCACCAAATCAGCTCACTTCATACCAATTAGAGAGACTTATTCCATGGAACACCTCGCTAGACTTTATGTCAAGGAAATAGTCTCGAGGCACGGCGCACCAGTCTCCATCATCTCCGACAGAGATAGTCGTTTTACTTCAAACTTTTGGCGATCATTGCAAGATTTTTTTGGATCTAAGTTAGACATGAGCACTGATTACCATCCTCAGACCGATGGTCAGAGCGAAAGGATGATTCAAACACTTGAAGACATGCTGAGAGCATGTGTGATTGACTTTGGAAATGGTTGGGCTAACCATTTGCCATTGATCGAGTTTTCTTATAACAACAACTACCATTCTAGCATAAAAGCAGCACCATTCGAGGCACTATATGGTCGTAAGTGCCGTTCACCAGTTTGTTGGGCCGAAGTTGGTGATGTACAATGTACTGGTCCGGAGTTGGTACGAGACACAACCGAAAAGATAATTCAGATTCGAGAAAGACTCAAAACAGCTAGAAGTCGACAGAAAAGCTACGCAGATATTCGACGCAAACCATTGGAATTCCAGATTGGAGACAAAGTCATGTTGAAAGTCTCGCCTTGGAAGGGTGTGATACGATTCGGGAAACGCGGGAAGTTGAACCCGAGATACATTGGGCCATTTAAGATTCTGGAAAGAATTGGTCCGTTAGCTTACAAGCTTGAGCTTCCGTCAGAACTGAGCAACATTCATAACACGTTTCATGTCTCAAATCTCAAAAAGTGTCTCTCTGATGAGTCGTACGCCATTCCACTAGAAGAGATTCAGCTCGATGATAAACTTAACTTTGTGGAAGAACCCGCAGAAATCATGGACCGTGAAGTCAAACAACTGAAGCAGAGTCGAATTCCTATCGTGAAAGTTCGCTGGAATTCTCGAAGAGGTCCCGAGTTTACTTGGGAACGGGAAGACCAAATGCGACTCAAATACCCACATCTTTTCACCGAGTCTACTTCAAAGACCAACACCAACTGAATTCAGGGACTGAATTCCTTTTTGGATGGGCAACTGTCACAATTCCTTATTTCAGGTCATTTTCCCAAGTCTCGACAATTTACAATTCACAGATTTCAATTCATCATTTCCTATTCATCATTCATAATACATTTCATAGAATAGGGTTAGTCTACATATCATCACTTCATCATGTGCATTCTATACCACTCATAAGTTATATTGTATTTCAAATTACTTATATGTAATTATAAATAAACAATCACAAGTGATCAATAAAATGTATCATCACACCAAACAATTCCCACTATGGCACTAAAATATTTTATATGTTATAAATATTGCCACTAAAATTATAAAGGTTATTCTTTTATATTTCAAGAATTATATACATTAAAAACCTTCTTTTACATTTACTTACAACAATATTTGTACCAACCAAGCAATATCTATCAAAACACCCAATATTTACAAAATTATATTTTTATAATTTTTACAAGTTCGTTTTGTCACAATAGTTACATTAAAAATTATTTTTAATTAACCCGGTACACGGAAACGCTAAAACTACTCAAACTATACACTAAACGGTACCCCGTAAACAAGTTAATACATAAAAATTTCCCACTAAGCCCCCCACCCCCCTTATGGCCGGTCACTAACAAGTGTCCTAGACACTTGTTATACCAACACACTTCATATAAAACCTTGTACACCTAACAAACATACATACATGCAAGATTATAGAAATTAGATCAAAAATTTTCCTTCTCTTTTCTCTTTGGGTGTGCTCGGCCAACATCAACAACCAAGAAGGAGCTCCAAATTTTCAAGAACAAACATTTTTACAAGAACTAGTAGTGATCTATTACAAGGTTTTGCAATATAAACCTATAGATTATTAGGGTTTTTCATCAAAAATACATAAACTCTACAAGTAAGCAAACCAAGTAAATTTTCATGATATTATTATGTTTTTACAATGTTCTATTCATTTTATTTCCACATGCAAGTGATATGTAATTTATACCACTTTATATACATTTTTACATCATTTTTAACATTGTAATCATATATTATGTAAATCCATGGTGAAAGGCTTGAAAAATCATGTTAGAGAACCCATGGCACCCTAGGAAGGTGCATGGTAGATTAAGGGATGTGTTGATGTTGTTGGAGATGAATTTGGACTATTTACAAGCTAAGAAAACCACTATTAACAACATATATATGCTACTGGTCTCAGTTTAAAAATATAGTAAACTCAGTAGGTATGGACTAAATATTGACCAAAGATAAAGAAAATACACTCTAAGATGAAGCCATGGCCGAAAGAACGGGTAAAAACGGATTTATAACGAAGAAGTTATGTTAAAAACAAGTTATACCAAATTTATTTTGAACCATTTGGGACAGCCTGGACATTTTTATAAAATTTGGAGAACTCAGAAACTCATGGCCTATTTTTGACCAAATACTCAGAAAGTTAACAATATAATGAAAACATAGCCGAAAGAACGGACTAAAATGAGTTTAAGACGAGAAAGTTACGCCAAAAACAATATACATAACTATATAGTATTTTTCTGGAAATTCAATGCTGATGTAAAATTTTATACGGACAAAACAGGGTACTAAACCTTATTAAAATGTACCAACATATTAAAAATGTATCAGTACTTGTTAAGAGCTAACCGGGGATATAAAATTCTTAAGAAACGGACTTATAACGACCAAAATATTCACGTTTATAACTTGATAACTATTATATTTTTTGACAGCTTCTAATAGAGAAATATATTTACTACATACTAACGACTAGTTTTGTGAAATTAGTTGAACATGTTTTCCTCAAGTTATAAAAAGTATTTAACAACAATAAGAACACTATATTTACCAACGATATTTCAAACAAGGATCGTAGAGTATAAATTCATCCTAATTACTTGAAAAGTAAATTTTACACTATAAGAGATATCAACATGTATTTTTACGAAAGACATTACTTTCAAAGAGTACAAGTGGTATAGATAACATATGCACATGCATTCCTAATATCATTATATAATCTAAATTAGATTATACTTCATTCATATTAGGTTGCGGCTAGGAGTTGCGCCTTGTCCTTTCAGTTCACTTCATAACATATTGCTTCATCACTTCAAATGAGTTTTCATAGCCCCGTTTACATTTTATTATTTATCTCAAATTCCACGGGGGAGAATACATTGCACCCATTTTTGTACGGGCCTAAGTATCAAATTCAAGTACAATGCTTAAGTTACCACATTGCCTTATTAAAGTTCCCCTATTATCATGAACCGTTAATTGTTCCTAAGCGAGAGTGAGTGGATAGATCTATTGAAGGTGACGCCTCCATCCGCGTTGGATATACCAACAGTCAAACGGATGCATTTCATTTTTATCATTATTAGAGTGTCTGGCAAAACACTCTGGAGGGGCATTTCATTCAGTCTAGCTTCGGGGTCATGAGCTTAAGGGCTATTGTACTATTTTTTTTATTTGACTTTTGTCATACATATTATACTTGAGGTTACCGTATAACATTTCATTTTTATAAACCTATGATTTCTCACCAACATTATTGTTGACCGTTTTAGCAATGTATTTTCAGGTAATTAAAGTAACTCATGTTGACATGCATTTGGACTTTCATGGAGTAGTGGAGTCGACGCGTCTCACCCTTTTTGTTTCATTGCACTTATGTTACATTTGATCATGTTGAACTTGTTTTAATAAACTTGTAAAACCTTATGGGACCTATGTTTGTAAACTCTGTATGTTTTAAATAAATGATCAAACGTTGTATTTTCTAAACGACACTTTAGGTCGTTCAATATACCCTTGTATGAGATGCCATGATCGTTACACCCAGGTATTCCATTCCGCTGCCATAACAGGTAAATTCAGGGTGTGACACCAGTAGTTCCTTTTCCTTGATCAATGTTGATTCCATAACTACTGTCACTGTAACCTGTAATCTTGCAGCCGCCTTCTTTCTTGTAAATTATGCCATGCTCCTTTGTTCCTTTGATATATCGGATTACTTGCTTTACCGCCTTCAGGTGATGTTCCTTTGGGTCTTGCATGAATCTGCTGAGTAGTCCGACTGAGTAACTAAGATCTGGTCTTGTATGTAGTAAGTACCTGAGACTTCCAATTAAGCTTCTGTAATAAGTTGCGTCAACTGAGTTTCCATCTTCCGCCTTGACCAACTTAGTACCGGGATCCATTGGTATCTTCGTATCATTACTATCCGTCATACTAGTTTCCTTCAAGATCTTGTTAATATACCATGTTTGCTTGATTGTAATCTCTCCTCCTGTCTGTGTAACTTCTATCCCTAGGTAATAAGCTAACAATCCTAAGTCGCTCAT
The DNA here is from genome assembly GCA_014162995.1 of Artemisia annua. Classification (NCBI taxonomy): domain Eukaryota; kingdom Viridiplantae; phylum Streptophyta; class Magnoliopsida; order Asterales; family Asteraceae; genus Artemisia; species Artemisia annua. The sequence goes on along the minus strand of LBNU01012563.1, from coordinate 18,321 downwards.
TTCAAACTTTTCTTCCATCTGGGATTTAAATGCTTCTAATTCCTTCCTTGGAGTGCCCGTGATTATCAAATCATCTACATAAATTCCAGCTATAATCGTAGAAGTCTTTTTTCTCTTCGTATAAACTGCTTGTTCGAGATTACACTTCTTAAAATCTAATGACTTTAAAGTTTGATCAAGCTTCACATTCCAAGCTCTCGATGCTTGTCTTAAGCCATATAAAGCTTTAATAAGCTTATATACTTTTCCTGAATTTCCTTGCTGAACAAATCCTTCAGGTTGTGTAACGTAGACTTCCTCCTTCAAATCTCCATGTAAAAATGCTGATTTTACATCTAAGTGATGTACTTGCCAACCATGATATGCTGCTAATGCTAAAATTAACCGAACTGTCTCTATCCTAGCAACTGGTGCAAATACTTCATCGAAGTCTATTCCTTGTTCTTGTACATATCCTTTTGCTACTAATCGTGCCTTGTATTTGATGATCTTTCCTTGTGCATCCCTCTTGGTTTTGAAAACCCATTTAAGTTCGATTGCCTTTTGATTTTCTGGCAATGTAGTAAGAATCCATGTGTTATTCTTGTTGATTGAATCCAATTCAATCTGCATGGCCTCAATCCATTTCTTATCTGTTGATGCTTCCTTGTAGTTACGAGGTTCTTCTTCTGTGAAAAATAAGCTTGGTGTTTCTACTATACGTGTATCCTTGTAGATATCTGTTATATTCTTTAAACCTTGTACCGGTGTATCATCATATCTCTGGTCTGAGCTTTCTAATGAGCTTATAGTAGCCTCTTCTTCTTCGTCTGAGTATGGGTGGTAAGTATATGTTGGTGGTGTAATTGGTGTAACTGGATCTGGTATTGTATCCGGTTCCTGATACGTAGTATCAATATTATCATTGATATTTGTGTTGACTGGTGTAGCGTTTTCATTGTCAACTTCTTCTATCACAAAACTAGTCCAAAATGTGTCTTGTGTACTCGTATCTTCTTCATCTTTGTTCCAATCCCACGGTTTCGTTTCCATAAACTTAGCATCCCTACTAATGTGTTTCTTCTTTGCTATTGGATCATATAACCTACATGCCTTTGATCCTTCCTCTACTCCTAAGTAAATCATTGGTATGCTTCTATCGTCCAGCTTCTTTAAGTGAGGTATCGTTATCTTTGCATAAGCTGTGCATCCGAATATTCTTAGGTTTTCCAGGTTCGGTTTTCTGTTGTAGAGCGCCTCATATGGAGTTTTATCTACCAGGGCTCTTGTAGGTACCCTGTTGAGTATGTAAATGGCATCTTTCACTGCTTCCGCCCAAAAAGTTAAGGGTAACTTCATGGCTTTCATCATACTCCTCGTAGTTGATAACACTGTCCTATTTCTTCTCTCCACTACTCCATTCTGCTGTGGTGAGTAAGGTGCTATCAACTGTCGTGCTATTCCATTCTCTTTACAATAATTGGTGAATTCATTAGATGTAAATTCACCTCCTCTATCTGTTCTTAGCATTCTCACTTTCATCCTCATTTCCATTTCTATCTTCTGTCTAAATTCCTTGAAAGTACTAAGTGCTTGATCTTTCGTCGTCAGAAAGTAAGCCCACACGAAACGTGTACAATCGTCTACTAACAAGAATATGAGTTTCTTGCCTGAGTGTGTTGCTGGACTTATAGGACCACAGAGGTCTCCATATATTAAGTCCAACGGGTTCTTTGATCTGAATTTAGCTTGGTTTGGAAATGTTGTTCTACGGTGTTTTCCTAATAAACATGCATCACAAATTTGTCCGGCATGATTTATTCTTGGTATTCCTTCCACTAGACCCTTCCTAGTCATCTTGTTGATATCATTAAAGTTCAGATTACCTAATCTAGCATGCCATAACCATGCTTGGTTATCTACGTTTGCTAAGAGACATATAGGTGTATCTATTTTTAGTCTAATATTGTAAAGTCTATTCTTAGATCGTTCTATCTTCATCAACAACTTTTTGCTCTTATCATACAAAGTCAGGTTATTTCCGTCCATTATGACCTTACAACCTATCTCCGTGAGTTGTCCTAGACTTAGTATGTTGCTCTTGAGGTTTGGTATATAGTATACATCCGATACTATCTTTTGTTCTTGGTTTCTACAACCTAAAAATATAGAACCTTTTCCCTTTATCTGTACATACGATCCATCTCCAAAACGTACTCGTCCTGTTACGCTTTCGTCTATATACTTAAAATGACTCTTAGTCCCCGTCATATGGTTACTCGCACCATTATCTAAATACCATATGCTTGCATTCATTGAAGCATATTTTCCTGGTTGAATTTGGCCTTCATTCAACAACACTTCCTCATGTTCGGTTTCGTGCATAGTCATTAATAGTGATGGTTCATTGTCTTCTAAGATAAGGTTTGATTGTTCCTGAGCTGTCGATGTTCCTCTACAATCCTTCCTAAAATGTCCAAATTTGTTACATTTGAAACATTTTACTTTACTCAAATCCCTCTCACTTGTATTCCTATTTGAGTTTCCTTTATGATTTGAGTTCCCTCCTTGTGAGTTATTTCTGTTTTTATTATTCTGCCAGTTTCCTTGTGAATAATTTGATCTACCTCCGCGTTTATTAAATCGCCTTCCTTTTCCCGAGTGTTCGCCATATGCGACTAGTAAGTTCTCCTGGCTTTCAACTTGACCTCCCTTCCGAAGCTTTATTCTTTCCTCAAACGCCTTGAGTTTTCCAGTGATCTCATCTAGGGTTATGTCGTCTAGATTACTTGTTTGTTCTATGGATGCTACTATCTGAATGAATCTATCGGGTGTGGAATCTAATAGTTTTCTAACTAAGAGTGATTCATCCAAAGTTTTCCCTAGTTCCTTTGCCTTCGTGGCATATCCGTTTAACTTATCCGCAAATGCATCCACCATCTCATCTTCCTTCACCTGAAGTGAGTTAAACCCAATCATCAATGATTGTAACTGTGCTTGTTGCACTCTTTCTTCTCCAACGTGTCTTTTCTTTAATGATTCCCATAATTCCTTAGCCGTTTTACAACCCGCTACTTGTAAAATCACATCTTCGGTCAACGCTTGATATAACAAGGCCGTCATTGCCTTGTCCTTTTTATCATCTACTTGCGTGTTTTCCTTAGGTTCTATCGTTTCCCACAAACCATGTGCATCTATTATAACCTTAATTTGTATAGCCCAAACTGTGTAGTTTGTGTTTTTCAACTTAGGGCATTGGTATTGTGCAATAGGTGTTACGGGTTTAATTGTAGTCGATGTGTTTGTATCGTCTCCAGGCATATTAAAGGTATTTATTATCTTCACCTTCTAGTGCGTATGGAATTATCATTCCTAGTATGGTATCTCTTCTAATATGGGATTATATATATAGTTTTCCGGGAATCCTAGTAATATGGGATCAATAATAGTTCTCGGGATTTCCTAATAGTACAAACTAATAAATCTATACTATTCTAATATAATTGAAATCCAGAAAAAATGTAACTTGTGACCTCGATATTGTTATGAATACAAGATGTATTCCCTTGTCTCGTTAGTAATAATCGTTCACCAACGTTTGTTGTAATTCCCACTTTGTTCCCTTTTTTGTTTCTTCTTGTCTCGTTGCCTTTTCTTTCTAATTCGACTTCAAACCCACAACAAAACTTTCGGATTTTTTTAAAAAGTTGTTTTTGTTTTTTTTTGAACCAAAACTTTACCACGGTTTCTTTTTTCTTGTCCTTGTCGAATTGTTGTTGTTGTTTTTGTACCCAACGAGTCTAAACAAAAATTCCAAGGCCTCCTTGCTTTTATTTTTTGGATTCTTCCCTTGAATCACAACCAAAGTCTCGGCCTCCTTGTTTTGTTCTTGTTGTCGAACTTATTTGTATTCGACACACTCAAAACCAAACTTGCTTCCTTATACCACACTACACGTTGCTTTTTTTCTTTGTGTGTTGTTCTTGATCTCGTTCTCCTTTGAAATCTAAAACCTTCCTACACACAACCTTGGTACCACGCCTTGGTAACCACACCGAACCAAAACTCTTTTGTTTCTGATTCTGTTGCACCGAAACAAATCTCCCTTTGTTTTCTGATTCTCGTTGTTGTTGTTGTCTTGTGTCGTCCCGACACTCTTTTCACACCAAATCTTTTCCTTGAGTACTCCTTCTTTTTTTGTTCCACGTATACACTTTTATCTTTCTCCACAACAACGTTCCTTGCACTTTTATTCAGCGTCTTATACTGCTTTGTATCTTGTTTTCAACCGGTTTCACAAAGCCTTTCCCACTCGCTTTGTATCCAAGCGATGTCTTACTTCTCTCTTCCTGTGTCGCGTTGACAGCAAACACAAAAGAAGTCTCCTTTAGCGCTTCCTACTCTTGTTCCACGTCTCCTTGTATACGCCAAGAGTCTCTTCCTTCCCTTCATTGTCACTAACAAAGTTTTATCCCACCAATATCGTTTGATGTGAACGTTTGCAACCTTCTACGCAAAACAGATCGTGCACTATCTCCTTTACGTCTCTCCTTATTCAAGTTGTTTGTTTCTTTGGAAGATAAAAACAAACCGTTCCTTACTGAAAAAAACAAGGATGTTTTTCTTTTTTTCTCAGCGTGTTCTTCTGTGGCCTTCTCGCTAATATTTTTGTTATGCAGAAACTGAAATCGTTTCGTGTATAACCCTTGCTCTTGATGCCAAATGTTGTCCCAAAACTCTCGTTATTATAAGTTGCAAAGTAGATATTGAATAAGTAAATTTGTCTAATCTTCTAATTATTAAAATCGAGTAAATGTATACATATATATAAGGTATGAATCGGTATGATTCAACCATTGTGACCCTTCGGTTTGTTTGTCCCAACCGAATTAACTAACAAGTTAGTTACTAAGTTTCTATCTAACATATTTGGTCCTTCGTGTTTTATAATAATACATAAGAAGCATAGAGTAAGATTATCGGTTCACAGATTAACGAAGAATTTTTATTTTTTTAATAAAAGTGTCAAATGGTTAGTTTTTGACCCTTGGTTTCATTTCCTTCCTCCCACGGCTCGGTCTTGCACATGACCAAGTCTTGCAATTTTCTCATGACAGACACGTGTTGGGGCACGTCCGTAACAAAGAGGACACGTCCTTCTTGACCGAAGAGTCGGTCTTGGAGGCCTTAGTAGTTACTACACCCGGTTTTATGTTTGTTTAGAAACTAGCTATATACTGTACTAAAGTACAACATAACATTTGTCATAATTCATAAAAGGAAAAATGACTAAAATCACGACACTTGTAATTTGTGATCTATCCATACGCAACGGCATAAATGTATACACGTTTATTGTTTTGCGTAAGCAAATAGCTCACGTGATAATCTATAAAATTCAATCTATGCATTGTTTGCGCACAACTTGGCAAAAAGGTTAAGTCTTAAAATACAAGAAGTCGTAATATGTTGAAGTAAATTTTACCACGTGGGCTAGCACTATTCGGTTAGCAAATAGCTCAAGTGATTATATCTTTATTTGAGTTAGTCTTGAAATATAGTCAAGTTAATAACGGGGTACTATAAGTCAAGACATTTTAAAAGAATATATATGGTACAGTACTAATAAATGATAGAAAAGACGAAATTATATCTGCCTAAGCCTGCGTGTCACTCTTGTAGAGGACACTTATTAGCAAAAATAGTGTTTTGTGTTATTTTATTTTCGCATTTTGACGACATGATCTTTTGCCTTTGCATCGTGAATGTTTTGTAAAAGTATTTGACACGCTGAAGTTTTTTGTTCAGATTCTGAAGTTTTTGTTATCGTATCATAAATCAAGTACGTTTAGTTAGAACATTTATTATTATTATTATTATTATTATTATTATTATCATTATTATTTTTGGAACGGCATATTCAATTCATAATATTAGACTTTGGGTATGTTTGGCACACAGCTTTTATGGAGTTGTAAGCTTTTTGTTACAAAAATAATCTCCTACAAAACAAGTAGCTCTGTTTGGATACATCAACTTCAAGCTTTTATTTCAAACAAGTAGCTCCAAAATGAAAAGCTGATTCATGAAGCTTTTAAAATATTTCAGAGCTGTTTAAATGTAAAATTACTATTAACAGCTTATAATTACATTTAACAGCTAATTTACCAAACACTTTTATTGAATGAAAAAAAAAAAAAAAAAAAAAAAAAAAAAAAAAAAAAAAAACTTGTAGCTCATGTAACAGCTTTGCAGCTTACAACTTACAATTTACAGCTTACAGCATACAGCTAACAGCTACTTTTGCCAAACATACCCAATTGTGTAAGATCTGCAGTTTAACATTAGCTTTTGGAACTTCATTTTTTAGCATAAACGTGGAGATCAAACTCTGTGTACCAAACAACCCAATGAAATAACACGAAAGGCAAATGTTTAAACATTTCAAAAGTAATGGGCGGTTATATCTGGCAGTTGAAGAATTAACCCTTAACTGTCATATTACAAATTTTGAATATGCAGTTACACACTACCACAATCATATTCACAACTTTAAAATCCTCATTTCTTCACATTTTCTCCACATTTTCACTTTCAAAATGGAACCAGAAGAACCAGGCATCAGAATCTACACTCCCTCACCACAAGCCATTCCTCGACCACCAACCCCACCGCCGCTACCTGGGGCCGCCAACAGGCGGCAGAGGTTCCAACGCACCCTCTCAAAAGGGGTCCAGAAAACACTCTCCAAAACCTCACTACTTGTAAACTTCTTACCCACCGGAACTCTTCTCACGTTTGAAATGGTCCTGCCTTCCATATATGGCAAAGCCCAATGCTCGACCGTCGCCACTTTCATGATCAATGTCCTACTTGCGATTTGCACTTTTTCGTGCTTCTTCTTCCACTTCACTGATAGTTTCCGTGGGCCTGACGGGAAGGTTTACTATGGGTTCGTGACTCCATCTGGATTGAAAGTGTTTAAACCAAGTTTGAATGTTGAAGTGCCAAAAGATGATAGGTATAAAGTTGGAATATCGGATTTTGTACACGCGATGATGTCTGCTATGGTTTTTATGTCAATTGCGTTCTCAGATCATCGGGTTACAGATTGTTTGTTTCCGGGCCATGCAAAGGAGATGGATGAAGTGATGCAAAGTTTTCCGTTGATGGTTGGAATTGTTTGTAGTGGTTTGTTCCTTGTGTTTCCAAACACCCGTTATGGTATTGGATGTTTGTCTGCTTAATGATGTACTTTTCTGTTTTCGTTATTTTGTGAAACTATGTAATGCTAGAACTATTTGTATCTCGTGCATATATCATGAGTATCTATTTGTGCCATGATCAATAGATATTGCATAGCATAAAACAATAAGCCTTTGATATCATACAAGGCAACAATCATACAAATGTATCTAATATAATCCTACAAAAAATGCTAAAATACTCGTATCTATACTACGCAGATCTACGTATCTATATGCATAGATAAAGAAAGCACCTAGTTATATGCTGAAACAACACTAGTGTTACTGGCTTCAGAAGAGAGGTATGATAGTTAATGTGTTAATTTCCGCAACAAAAAGCTCGGTTACCTTCTTGAAGCTTCTGCCATAGACAGAGCATCTCTCGAGGTCCCTGATAGTGTGCAACGACATAACCATCTTTGCAACCTTCGTTATAGATTCTTTCTTCCTGCTCATACCTTACTTCTAAACCGTTCTTTTTCAGATCTGCAATCCAGATACCCATGGCTACATCTTCTAGCTTAAACATCTGCAATACCAACAGATTCATGAATTCATATGGGAAATGTATAATAGGGACTCCGTTAAAAATGTATAATAGGAACTTGAAGTCTTTGTAATGCAACATAATTGAGATGCTATACTTATGAACACATACCTTCAGTTGTCCTTTTTTGTGTTTATTGTTGATTGCCTTCGCTATGTCATTAGATACAACATACCCAGGACCATGAGCCCACGGAGGGTATCTTTGTTCTGGCCATTCCTAGGGTAGATAAGACCGGAAAATTTTAGTCTCAGAAAAAGAGAAGAAAAAAAGAAAACTAACAAAGAGTCATATATCATAGTGGGATAAAAATTTACCTCGGGACTGATGTACCACTTGCTGTCTGGATTTCGATGAGGTTGAGAATCTGAATTGATTAGACCGTAAAGCAACCCATGACTCGCATTCACTCGATTTAAAGAGGCCAAAACTTCATCTACACGAACGAATGCATCATCATCTGTCTTCATGAGATATTTTGCAGATATAACTTCTGTCCCAAAAACGCAAATGGCAATAGTTTTCCATGAAATAAGACTATAGTAGTCAACAAAAGGCATTAGCTGTATATCTCCATAAGTCTTTGCCTCATTCCAGAGTTCTTCATTCACAACTCGATTCTTATGCTGCAATATTAATATCTAATTTTGTCAATTGCAAGTCTTATACATCAATTTTTGCGATTAATAAAATCTAAGTACTCACCAAACCAACAAAAAAGCGGACTGCTACTTGTCCTGATTTCACGGCAGCATATTGCATCCATGTTCTTCTAACAGCCATTCTGCGTTTGAAATTGTTGGCAGTAGAGAATACACCGATGAATAAATTAATCTTCTTTTTAGGAGGAATTGAAGGCGATTTAAGTGACTCTAAGTCAATTATATGATCTGAATCTTCAGAAGTGGGCAACCCACTAGCTACCACAGACACTAATTTTATGTCTCCAGCAATCCTTACTTCACTAACAAGCCAGGGCTCCAAAGTCTGCTTAGATACCACATAATAGTCAATAAAAATACTGAGATTTTTTGCCGTTATAAATTAAGAAGTTAAAGTAATTACTTCTCGAAAAGCAAAGGATGTTATGTGTTTTCCATCAACCGTCATCTGGACGCCTTCTGATCCAACCCTGAGAGTTGCAACTGAAAGATAGCCTTGTCTGAAAGGAAAATAGGTTCTAGTTTTTGATCCTCCATCAGACACCAGCATAGGAACTTCTGCTGATCTGTTTGAATGTTTGGTAGTTGCAGAAGCTATAACTTTACCCACCTTCTCGTTGCACTGGTCCAACTCATCCACTGACAGTTGCAAACAATAAGTTACTTACCAAAAAAAATGCAAACTACAAAACATATAATACTCATATCTCAGATTTATGTGACTTCCTCTTGCACTATAGAAAGAAAAATTGCTCCTCTACAGGATTAATGCAAACCATATAATTATTCCCACAACTGAAACAAAAAATGCAGCAAGAAGGCATAATGAGATAATCGCAGAGGAAATTATTGTAACTGTTCACTAGCCTCATACACGGTATCTAACAGAAGATAGGTTGGTCAAACTATGGAGCAAAAATAAGCTCTTCAAATATGTTAAATTCCAAAAAAACATCATATATATTTTAAACGTCAGCTTAAGAAAATTCGTTAATAGTTTATGCAGCCGGTTATAATTTCAAAAACCTTAAGGGGTGTTTGGTTGGGGCAATTTCAAGGAAATTGGTAGGATTTGAAATTAAAATGACTTCAATTTTCTTGTTTGGTTAACAATAAAGTAGTGGGCCCAGGAAATTTTATTTCATTTTCTAGTATTAATTGAGGTAAATGTGGGCCATTTATAATTCCCTCCATATGGAAAGCATTATCATTTCCTTGAAATTTTAAATAGCACCATTTGAAACTCTTGAACCAAACGCCCCCTAAGGTAGGCACATCAAGTTTTCTACATATCTTTACTACATATAAAGGAAAAAGAGTCAAAGTGGAAAAGTGAAAAGTCAATAATGTTGAAATGTTGAAATGTTGAAATCTTATTAAAGGAAATTATGAATGTAATTAATATTATTATTAAAACACCCCATTACTTAAAAGTACAATGATTTATTCACATTGTACAACCAATTAAAACACAAACCGGGTTGACCCGGGACGCTTCAAACCCGACGGGTTGAGCCGGTTTAATTTGACCCATTTTCGACCAAACCTAGAAAGTTGACCCGATTTAAATCGACCTATTTTTCGACCGGAACGGTTCAACCGGTTGAACCACCCGGTTCGAACCGGGTTTCAAAACATTATCCATTACTTAAAAGTACAATAATTTATTCACATTGTACGGCCAATTAAAACATATCTATCAATTAAATACAATCATTAAAACAAAACCGGGTTGACCCGGACACTTCAACACGGACGGGTTGAACCAGTTTAATTTGAACCGGTTTCGACCCAACCTAGCAAGTTGACCCGGTTTAAATCGATCCATTTTTTGCCTGGAACGGTCAACGGTTGAACCACCCGGGTTGAACCAGGTTTCAAAACATTATGTTAAATTTCCAAATCTTCAAACTTTTATTGTTTTTCGTTTATAACCTATAAACTTTTTTTATCAATAAACTATGTGTCGCTATAAAATCCCGTTGCTATGCACGGGTACTCGTCTAGTAGTGAGAATATGAATCAGCAATTAGCACAACAAAATTTAAACAAGATTTAACAAGGCAAAAAAAATCTTAAGTAAAAGTTATCTAGATGCACTGGTTATCGTCATAAAGTTATCACATGTATCGTATTAAGCTATTCAAGCTGCCCTCTGAATGTTGACTTTACATAAGGACATACAGGGTTTATGTGCGTACCTTTCTTATTCTTATCATCCTCGGGTTTTGGACAACGTTCTTCTTCACCCCAGTCATGACCGATAGTCCAAGTGTTTTGCACAATTACAGGGTCCTCAGTTATTTTATCACCATGGAGCCTAACATTGTAATGCAATATGACAGGCGGATCTGGTTCCCCTGGAAGAGGCTCGCCAGTCAAGTCAACTCGAAAGTTACCAAGAAGACCATTCGGAATACCAATAAACGTAACCGATGAACCCTGAGTTAAACCACACGGAACTATCAACTTATATCCAGTATCATTAAGCTCCGTAGCATTCATCTTACTAAGAAAATGCGGACATTGTTTCTCTTTCTTTTTGTCACCCGAACTTCTATTCATGTTACTCTTCTCTTCCTCAACTGAATTCATAAGGTTATTCCACGCCACACCAGCTTCTTTAATAGCCTCTACTGTATTAGGCAGAACACGATCATGGCTAATCAAATGTTTCAAATGGTTCCATGTATACAACGGTTGTCGCTCTTGAAAAGTGATGTTTCTGTGAGTGAAGAGGGTGGAGACTATCTCGTCAGCGGATACAACTTGCGAGTCACTACCGGGATTGTTAACAGGCGGAGAACTAGAATTTATCCATTCAAGAGGATTCGTTGTGTTGTAAACCGGAGGTGATGAAATATACGCTTCTCTAATTGGGTTTTTGATTACAAAGTATCCAAAAAGTGTTAATGTTAAAAGAGATACAGATAGGACGTAAATATACCATTTCTTCATATCTGCTGGTTAAAAAGAGGATATCAGCACTTGTGACCTTAGAGTTCATACAAATAAAAAATAACTTTTCGTACGAACTTCTACAAAATGAAGTTAACTCTTCCTGATGAAGAAACAACCGGAAAACGCATAGGTTTCATTTATCACATGACGAGGACTGTACGATATAAAGTCCTTCCCTTAACAATTCATGTACCATCCCTGAAAACGCAAGCGAGATCACTTATCAGATTTTTACTTCAACGCCTTCTTCGGAACAAAAAATAGGTGTACAAAGACTAAACTTAAAAAGTCAACATAATTACTATCATTAGTCTCCATTAACATTAACCATTAATAAATCCCTAATAATATCAGAGTAAATAAATAAACAACAGATCCACACAATGCCTTAGTAAAATACAAAAATCAGATCACATTAACAATAAAATCAAATCTAACATCAATAAGCAAAAACTCACAATAAGCTAACTAATACAGCTAAGAAATTGTGTTAGCGAACTAAAGAATAAATAGATAAATAAAAGATGAGCTGGTTATTGAGATTACCGGCTTATGGCGGAGTAAAGTTAGTTGAATTGTAAGTTTTATTTGAATGAATGAATTGTTGTTGTGTAGCTACTGGCCGACTTCTACAAGAGTCTATAGTCGTCGTCGTCTTCTTCTTTAGCTGCTGCTTTCATAGAGGCATTTTATTTCTTTCCTTGACTTTTGACTTTTTAAGTTGTTTTTAGAAGACGTATTTTTTTAACTTTTAAGAATATTTCAAGCCAAAGTTACGCGTTGTGATCTAAGGCTAGAGCTAGTGGTTAATAACAATCAACTTCATAATTGTCTCCTCAATAATAAATGAGAGGTGATTTGTACAATCTCATAAATGATTGGAACATTTTAAATTAAAGTATATTGCCATTTATACCCTCAAAGAATAAAATAAGTAAAAGTAATCTGAGGGTATAAATGACAAAACACTTTAATTTAGAGTATTCAAATCATTTATGAGAGTGTGCAAATCACCTCCTATAATAAATATATGCTGAATCAACAAATTAATATTATAGGGTGAAAATCACTAAATGATAATCAAACTTTCAATTTTGTTCCAATTTAATTATTGTAATTTTTATTTTATTATAAAATAATAATCAAGTCTAAAAAAGTGTTTAATTTTAATCACTCAAAATTTTAATGGTGTTCTATTATTATGTAATTTTTATGTTTAAGTGACTAAAATAAAACACTTTCAAACTTGATTATTATTTTATAGCATATATCTCTACGTTTGAACAAGTTGGTTGGAGTCAGTGAAATTCAAGGAATGTTATTCATTGTTACGTTATAA
>LBNU01012562.1:3180-14135 GCA_014162995.1 Artemisia annua | reverse complement strand
AAGGCTGTTTTCTTCCCCTATAAATAGTCTTGGACGAGTTTCAGTTCTGGTATGCAATCTCAACAACTCTACTTTACTACATTTCACCTACATTATCATACCAAATACTTATTCACACGCCGGAGGTGGTTCGTAGGGCCAAACCCCTGCGCAATCACTTAACGTAATGTCTTTGTATTTCTTATTTTCAGGTTAGACACAAGCTTGGCTCAACCACAACATTCCCTATACCCTTTGATCGCTATCGAAGGCCTGGTCGTGTAAATTATTGTACAATCATATAGGTGTCGTGTTTAAGATTCGAGAGAACGAGGAGCGTTTTGAAGCATGGTTGCTAGTCGAATTATATATATATATATATATGAAATAATAGAAATGAAATGGTTTAAGGATTTGGGCCGAGTGGATTTGGGCTGGAATATTTGGGCCCGTTTAGTTTATGATTAGTGTTTAAATAGGATTAGTGAAGTTTAATATTTCGTTAAACGTGTCGAGAACTTGTTTTGTCATTTGCTGAATTTTGCAATATCGTAATCATGACCATTTAATATAATATGAAAATTTTCAAATTTTTCTGTAAAAATGGTGATTAGAATAATGACAGAGATTAATATATAACTAACCGTTGTTAATTATATGGATTTTTGCAGTTCTCTACAGTAATTTGCTGATTCGTGCATCATTAGTTTATTATGTTAATACTTTACCAATCTGCTGCCAGTCTCTCAGCTGAAACCCCCCCTCTTTTTCGTTAGATATAGGCTGTAAAACTAACGTAGGATATTTAAAACTACTGATTAGGTTAATCTAGATAACTACTCTTACGTGACTCGACACTTCTTACCATATTTCATACTGACGTCATCTGTCGTTAGTGTTGTGTGTTATTGATAAGTTGCTAAATATAAATTTAAAACTTGGAGTAGGATTAATACTGCTAAACGCAACGACACTCACACGCCATGAGCAGGAATCTGAGCGAGTGAAGTTTAAACCACGGGTGATCGTTGTCCCACGAGGCTGGTGAAATTGAATCAAGTACTCAAGCCGTGAGTTATGTGTTATGAATGGCGGTTTATAAAGAATCTTGATTTGATTTAATTAAACTAAGAAAACTAAATTGAAAACTTAAACTAAATAAAGAACGAAACAAAAGAAATATATAACAATTAAGAAACCATACGATCAAGAAGAAATAAAAGAAATGTTAATACGAAAAAGCAATAAAGAAATTTGTTTTGTATTTTTGATTAATAAAAGAAAGTTGGGATTAAGAAAATAAATCAAGTAAAAGAAAAATAACTAATCAAAAAGATTTAACGAAAATTCGCAGATAACGGTACGAGAAAAACATAAAAAGAAAAATCCACTCAGACTTAAACGATGGAGTGTAAAAGAAAAATGTCTCGAGTATTAAAAAGTTATATATTCACTTCTCAATATTACATCCATAATCGTATATCATACAGATTCTCTAATCAAAGCTGCATTGTGTATTATTCTAGAAGATTTCTTGTCCGTGTAATTCTGGTCAAAGACAATTACTCATGTTGATCACATCCGTGAAGCATAGAGTCATGCCTACCGAATATAAAGTGACTCTATGATCGTTACTGCTTCATCTAAATCACCTCAATATACGATTACAAACTGCATGATCATAATATCGTTCAAAATATTGTATCCCAACCTCAATATACGATGGACACATCACACATTCAGTTTTAACTAATAACTTTGACTCGAATGTGGATTTATTTCTGTTAAAATCTCGCCATTGAACATTCATTAATCCTCATCCTTCCAGCATACACGTACACAGATAGATAATTAGAAGCAGAAGAAGACATGTCCTGATAGTTAAGTAGCTTGTCACTTGTTTTATTGCTAGTTTTATATGAAGCGTATCGTAATCTAATCTGTCTCGTTGGATCTCATTATATCGGCGAGTAAACCCTTAATGATCACTTATGTCTATCCTATTTATCTAAAGTCATCAGCTAAATAGGCGAGGAACAGGTATGGCAGCCCACAGGCTTAGCTAGACACAGAGGTTATCAATGCACTAATATAAGTCACCAAAAACATCATCATATAAACTTTAATTGATGGGAAAGCAATTTTAAGGGGAGCAGTATGGTGGCCACAAGCCCATCAATCCTGATGAATTAAAGCGTACTATTACAATAAAACAAAACTACTTAATGAATTAAATACATGCAGGACCTTCTTACAGCTCTAATATCTTCGTTTGGGGTGAGTCTTGTGTTGCTTTTTCGACTGAACTCGGCTCCTTAGGGTTATGTTGGACACAAAATTCGTCTAGGTCTTGGGTTATTTATAGTTTCTGTCTGAGGGCTCGATGCGGCGCATTGAGTAAGTGGATGCGGCACATCGACTTAACTTCGCGTGGGGTCCAAGATTAATATATTATGGAATATTCGTACACCGTCTTCAGATGCGGCGTATCTTGATTCTTGTATCGGGCAAATTACCTGAAAATGTATTTAACTTGCCACTTTTTACCATTGTATGTAGCCTTCTTTTTTTTTCTCCCAATCTATCAATGAACTTGCAAAATCTGTTCATTGCATGTAGCGGTGACCTGTTTGACCTGCTGGGGCAAGTTAAGCTAACGATCGTTTGGTTTACCATTGCAATGTTAGTCCTTTAGACTAACGATCGTTTATCATGGCTACATAGAATGACAAAAAGTAACAAGTTAGATGACTTTTATTATTTTTAAAATTTATGTACGTTTTTTACATGTTTTTGCACACATTTTTATACACGTTTTTATAAACATTTTTATACACCTTTATACACACGTTTATACACGTTTTTATAAACATTTTTATACATGTTTTTACACAAACATTTTTATACATGTTTTTACACACGTTTTTATGCACGGTTTTACACACGTTTTTAAAATGTTTCAATACATACATTTTTATACCCACATTTACACACGTTTTTATACACACATTTTTATATACGTTTTTATACACACGTTTTTATGCATGTTTTTATACACACGTGCATAAAAACGTGTGTATAAAAACGTGCATAAAAACGTGTGTATAAAAACATGTGTATAAAATTGTTTGTGTAAATTGTTTTTATACGGATTTTTATACACACATTTGTATACACGTAGAATATATATATGAAATTATATGCATTCGAAATGACTTATATGAATTGCATGGTGAGGTAGAAACATAAGAAATGAATTAGAGATGATAGGAGAGGACTTACTACATCTCTAGGATGGTAGAGAGTCGTGTGAGAATGAATGGAACACAAGAACGATTCACAAGAAATATTAACGTTCAACTATAAGTAATAAACTTATATATCGAACTCGATAACACTTGTTTGCTTCCAAACGTGAGAGAGTTTTGCTCCTGGTCGATCAGATATGTTTGAATGGTAGTAAAGGAAGTTTTTATGAGTGTATTGAATGAAAGAAACAAGAGGAGGTAGCTAGAGTACATATAGTAAAATTTTATAACACGTATTGGTGTAAATAGTGCAAGAAACATGAGTTACTACATTGTCAGTGAACAAACGACTTTAGATGGCTTATTTCTCATTCTAAGACTTTAAGAAATGTTTGTGAGAGCTAAAAATATGGAAACTTGTCTTTGGGATTTATTCATATGTCGACTAGCTATATAATATATACACGAATTGAGAAATCGTATAGAACTTGGTTTCTAACTGATGAATGTCGACTTCTAACATGAATTGATGCTTGAAATCTTATTAGGAACTCATAGAAACAAACGGGAGTCAAAACGGTTTAGTTTTGGATTATTTATATATGTCGAGTGGATTGTTTTGGACCGAAAGGATTGCCCTTCAAAAACATATCAACACTCGACATGTGATTCTGAGATTGGGCATACGTATAGTCGGCTAGGTGAGGAACGAGATGGTATAAAAATATATAGGTGTCGTGTTTAAGATTCGAGAGAACGAGGAGCGTTTTGAAGCATGGTTGCTAGTCGAATTATATATATATATGAAATAATAGAAATGAAATGGTTTAAGGATTTGGGCCGAGTGGATTTGGGCTGGAATATTTTGGCCCGTTTAGTTTGTGATTAGTGTTTAAATAGGATTAGTGAAGTTTAATATTTCGTTAAACGTGTCGAGAACTTGTTTTGTCATTTGGTGAATTTTGCAATATCGTAATCATGACCATTTAATATAATATGAAAAATTTCAAATTTTTCTGTAAAAATGGTGATTAGAATAATGACAGCGATTAATATATAATTAACCGTTGTTAATTATATGGATTTTTGCAGTTCTCTACAGTACCCACTCGTCACTCTGAATTTCGTCCCGAAATTCAAGTTTAACGTGATTACTTGAGTAGAGAATTATGAACAGAGGGTTGTCGAGAGATTTTTATTCCAAAAATTAAGGAAACGTGATTCAGTTAGATTTATCTGTACTAGATATGACAAAGTAACTTATGTATTTAAGGGCTGTGAATATTGAAAATAGTGGTTCTGAATAGTAAAATAACTGCTAGTGAACAGTATTCTAACGGTCGGGAATAGTGAATTCCAACGGCCGTGAATAGTGCACTAACGGCTATATTTTAGCCTATAAATACCCCTTTCTAATTTCCATTTCTTCCATCAACCATTTTTCTCTCATTTCCCATCTCAAAAATGCCGCACCTCATCATTATATTAGCGATTTTTCCTACTTGTACTTTTGTCGATTTCTCATCATAATGATGAGGGGATGAGATAGGTATTTATTGTGGTTTGTCCAATGAAATATTCATGAACGTTTCATTTTATCTCTATATTTTGCTTTTGAATGAGGATTGTTATTTAGATACTTGATAATATGACTGTTCCCTTCATAACATGATTCTTCCTAAATTAGACATAGTTGATCAGGCTATGTATAATTGAGGACCAAATGATGTGATTCTTGGCTCAATCACAGTGATATTTATGTTTCTTTAAATTATTTTAGATGGTGTTCAACGTGTCATTTTTATAATATAACAACGTAATTTCTTTTTAAGAATAATGTAGAAAATTTTCATTCATACTATGAATCAGAAATTTCTAGGGTAATAACAGTATATTGTTATTCGGTAAATGGAATAGAAATT
This sequence comes from Artemisia annua, assembly GCA_014162995.1. Classification (NCBI taxonomy): domain Eukaryota; kingdom Viridiplantae; phylum Streptophyta; class Magnoliopsida; order Asterales; family Asteraceae; genus Artemisia; species Artemisia annua. Next base: position 8,986 of record LBNU01012562.1, on the reverse strand, counting down.
GAAAATTGACGTAAATTAAGATTATCAAGGAAATATTACAAGGTAGATTTTTCGATACGGTAGAAAGATAGTTATTATACTTAGGTTACATCCGTCGTAACTTAAAGTAAAATACAAGAAAGAGATACAACTTAGGGAATTTTTGAACTAGAGTTTATTTATTTACAACAGTAATTTATTCATCTGCTTAAATCTAATTGTCATTCCCTTGATACTATCAAAGTCGTTAAAGATCTTTCATTCTCTTGCAAAAGTCTTGGCCTTCCAGTTGATTTTATAGTTTGGACATTGGCTCTTGTAGTGTCCTTTTATACCACATCTATGGCATACTACAGTTATTGGTTGTCCTTTTCTATCCGGAGCCTTACAGCTATTTGTCTTGTGACCTGTTTTCTGACACTACCTGCACTTAACAATGCAGATTCCTGTGTGATGCATCTCGCATTTTTGACACAGGGGTTGACTTCCACGATAACCACTTTCAGTAATAGGCGTGGCGAGGCAGTCTCTATTAGCTTTTTGTTTGTATTCCCACTGACGATGATAGTTGATACGATCTTCTAGATGTTTACGATAGCAGTCTTGAGCATTAGTGAAATTGCAGTAGTTGGGGTTGATGGCTTCTCTTTCAACGAGTTTTCGCTTTTGGTTATTTCCATCAGGTATAACTCCTTACCTAATCCCTTGGTTGTTTGTAGGGATAGTCATTCTTTCTGGAGCTTTGAAGTGAGCTGGCCTATATTCCATTAAACTTTCTTGGTTATTCTTACCAGGTATACCCGTCTCTCTTCTCGGATAAACTATGGTAGTCCCTTCGAGTACTACTGACACGATGTTGTTTACCAATTTCTTGATGGCTTCAGGAGTCATGGTGATTTTAGATGATGATGGAGTATATGTATTGTTCATGTTGTCCATCTTCTGAAATCATTAATGAAACTCAACTTAGAATACATCTGATGTTAGAATAATTCAAATAATGATGCTAATTATTTCATTGATGATAGACTGAATTGAATCCCTACTGTAATCTAATTTCAAGATATGTCTGGTTGTATCATAGATAAATGATCAACTCTTGATATGGGATTACTAAGGAACAAACTGATTTGTCTGTTAAATAATCTTCTCTCCATTCTTCAAGTTCTCTCTTGAAAATTTATTCTTAGACAATTCTTTGGTTTTTGGTTGATTATGGTATGTTTAAGAAATCTTATCAATTGTAAGAGATCTTACGGTAGATTGGAATAACTTTGCAGAAATCAACATGATATTAATAACTTGACTGATTGTTTTTGTAAAACAAATGGTACAAGTTCTTTTATTAATATGTCATTGATCTACGTAGAGTCATTTGTTTATCAAAGGAAGTAACAAATGATGATTTTTGCATGAAGGTATGAGGATTCATTACATGCATTTTTGATATGAAAGAAAAGATTGATTCATAACAGAGAGATATAACAGAAAAGGAGGTTATTGTACATTATGATTCGATTACAAGTTCTGAAAGTTTCAGATTTATTGAAAATTACACGAAATACTAACCAAAACTATTTGGTTTAGTAAGCACAACAAGGATACTTGTAAAATTGAGATTAGTTACGCCTCTGACGTAAATATCTAACTTCTTTCTCAAGTTCAAGTTGTGCAGCTTCCATGTTTGAGAAACGTTCCTAACACATGTTCATTTGATTAGCCAACATAGTCTCTAATGCGGAAATCTTTTGACCCTGGGTTCTGGCTGTGTCTCTGGCCATCCATAGGGTTCTTTCGATATCTTCAACTCTACCATGTGTATGACCGTTTTCTCTTCTCGAATAACGGATCCTGGAGTCCAAGTTTCCAAGCTCCTGGTTGGTTTTGTCCTTTATTTTACCAACATTTATTCCTAATTGAAACATTATTCGTCTTTCATCCTCCGCTCTTTTGAACAACGTGTCAAGGTTACGGTCATACCATTCAAATAGCGTTGGTTATAAATCTTTTAGCTGTTCCGTGTGAGCGTCTAATATGTTGGCTTGTCGATAAATACGAGTCCATATTGAATCAGGAGTGCTTATATTGTAGTCAGGTGAGTTAGGTGAGGATAAATTATTTGGAATATTTGGTATTGAGGAATCTAGAGTATAAGGTAATGGAGAATGTGGCTCAACATTCTTCCACGGCATCTCTTGGCGTGAACTTTGTCCAATTCCGAATGTTGCCTGGCCACCAATCAAATATTTTTATGATTCAGTGGCTCTCCTTAGTTTTTGACGTAAAGGTGAACAAATAGGTTACGATGGGAGTGGTTTTTGAGTGAGTTCTATATCAGACTGGGGTTGTGATATTTGTACATAAAGACCTTCAGTATTCGGAGAATTTTGATAGATAGGTGATGTATTAGTATTACGGAGAGTAGTTTCGACATTCACGGGAGTTTCAGGAGACATGTTACTGTAGTAACCGAGAATAGTATTTATGAGTATTTTGTACGTTAAGGATGTAACAGTACGGAGGAAATAATAATTGTGTAAGAGTAACTACTAAGCATTTAAAATAATCTTATCAGATAAGGTATTGAGCACGGTAGTCTGCAGACACGGAGGGCATAAAATAGTATGGTGTAAAATCATTCATTTTAAAAGTGTAGTTATAGTTTAATGTTTGAAAACATTTAGTTCTCTATAACTTTAAGCTCTGATACCAATCTGTAACACCCCCAAATTTATGATTTAGCAGCGGAAAAGTAATTTGGGTGTTACGGGGAGGATCGAAATCATATTCACATAAAACGGCTTAAAAGAGGCGTCTTGAAAGTTATTTTTCATTCAAATAATACTTTTGATAAATGATGAAACATTTGCTTTAAAAATCTCTTTAAAAATATAAAGGTTTGTAAGAATGACATATTTGATTTTTACACCATTTTGATTTATCAGAGTAATAAATGTCCGCTCCGTGTCTTGTCCTGCTCCGTTAATTACCTGAGATACACATGCTTAAAAGTGTCAACACAAAGGTTGGTAAGTTCATAGAGTTTAATGGAAAACCATTTATTTAAATAGATTCAGGAGTATTTAGTAATAATTGTAATAAATACTAACAGTAATAAAACAAGTATTGAGTGATGTTGATTATAATCACAGATAAATCATATATATATTCAATAAATTCAAGTATTAAATCATAATTCTAACATGAGATGGAAACTCATGATACTAATGTAGTGAGACCTATAATTCAAGTCTAGTGAAATACCTATACAGCTGTATCTAGATATATGTTAAAAACATATATTTTCTTATAGATATTGCCCCAAGCCTCATGACACGCAAAACGTTAACAAATACCGTAAAACGGAGGTGATCATCAAGTCAATGATGATAATAAGGCCCTCGTGTAATAGGTGATTTGCCAATTCCTATTTTTACTCAAATATAGTGTATCACGACTAATACGACTAGCCACAAAGGCATTCCGTCAAGTATTTAGTGGGATAGGATGTCAAGCCTCAACAGGTTTCGAAGCTGTTCACTATATCCGCGCTCACAACAAGTGATTAATGGCTCATGATAGAGGGACTTTATGGCGATAAGGGTAACTTAGGAAATATCAAGGTAATGATGTAACTAAAGTATTTATGCTCTTCCTAGCATGTATTTCTGTTGAAACATAAAATTATCATATAAAGATAAGGGAATCATTCAGGATGTTATAGTAAAATCAAATATCATATTACAATAATCAGTTTGGAAACATTATCATCTGATTTCAGTATTCTAGTTAAGCAATTTGCCAGTAATTTATATATATCACATCTTAAGTCATAAACCATATCAGATAAGTATTAATTAGGAAATTGATTTGAATTATGTAAGTTATTCATATACTTATAAAATTATCAAAGTATATGTAAGCATGTATCTCCCCCACAGAGTTAAAACAAGTATTAAAATTTTGGGGCTATGACTCACCTTGAGCAACACTTGGAAATGATGAAAAGTAAATTCGGGAGATTATGGGAACGATTATGGAAACGTCTTCGATACGGATCCTGATTATAAGGAAGGTCTAAGATTTTGACTTTATACTAATGATGGAAATGATAATGAGAACGAATAACGATATGATCGTTAGAGTGAGAATATGATATGCTTAAAATGCCTAAAGTTCAAAAATATATATTTCATAATATTATCTTGTTTTTATGTCTTTAAAATCAATATATTATTTCTCTGTAAGTGGGGAAACGATTCGTTAAGTTAAATTGTTTAAAACGTTTTATATATAAGGAAAGTTAGTTATTAAATAAACGAATTATACAAAAATGCTCATGACGTGATGGGATGACGTAAAATGTAAAATAAGATGTTTCATTATTATAAAACAATATTCACAGAATGCAATAAGGCTAGACCCATTTTTATGTGTGATAGAGTGGCTAAGCTGTCAGATGGCAATGCCTCATTGTTGGAAGGTGTAACCGAAGAAAAGGAGGTATGGGAAGTGGTGTGTGCCTGTGGAAGCAACANGTGCTTCTAGGTGTTGTCGCGTTACATTTTTAGTCCAAAGTTATAAAAATTATGAGAAAATTTATAGGAAAATTTCCGAAGCTTATTTAAGTAATATAAAGCTTATTTCAACTGATTATTTGCTAAAAATAGCTTATTTTCACTAAATGGGCTTGTAACGATCCTTTTAATGGCCCGTTAATGTTTTAAAATCCGTACATCGTGAGACGAGTTGAGCTCATCAAAAATATCATTTTTCATGTTCTATTTTCATATCAAAAGATCTAGATAAGCTAGCTTATTTCAAAGTGCTTAAAACTCTTTATTGGGCTTAAAAGCCCAACTCGCTAATATATGATAGTTTTCAAGAACGAGTTTTGACGATTCACTTTGCTTGATTTTAAAGGTCTAGACGCGAGTATTTTTACAAGTTGTCTTAATGAAACTGATAGTTAGCTAGGTGTTCTATCGAGTGGTGTAAAAATATTGTATGCTTGTTAAGTTATATTTCAAAATATATGCTCGATTCTTAGGTAGTTTGAGACGTATAAAAGACTTAGAAATATTTTCTAAGTGTTTTGAGTTTGTGTATCCGATTTAAACTAAGTTCCAAAATAGGTTTGTTGGATGCATGTAACATGAAAATAAACGTGAAACAAGTGTGTGTCGTGACTCCTAGGCCTTCCAAGATAGAGGCTCGTCACTTTTTGTGTTCTATATGCCAACGTGATACGTAGAATATATATATATGAAATTATATGCATTCGAAATGATTTATATGAATTGCATGGTGAGGTAGAAACATAAGAAACGAACGAATTAGAGATGATAGGAGAGGACTTACTACATCTCTAGGATGGTAGAGAGTCGTGTGAGAATGAATGGAACACAAGAACGATTCACAAGAAATATTAACGTTCAACTATAAGTAATAAACTTATATATCGAACTCGATAACACTTGTTTGCTTCCAAACGTGAGAGAGTTTTGCTCCTGGTCGATCAGATATGTTTGAATGGTAGTAAAGGAAGTTTTTATGAGTGTATTGAATGAAAGAAACAAGAGGAGGAAGCTAGAGTACATATAGTAAAATTTTATAACACGTATTGGTGTAAATAGTGCAAGAAACATGAGTTACTATATTGTCAGTGAACAAACGACTTTAGATGGCTTCTTTCTCATTCTAGGACTTTAAGAAATGTTTGTGAGAGCTAAAAATATGGAAACTTGTCTTTGGGATTTATTCATATGTCGACTAGCTATATAATATATACACGAATTGAGAAATCGTATAGAACTTGGTTTCTAAC
>LBNU01012559.1:60577-70685 GCA_014162995.1 Artemisia annua | reverse complement strand
GTTAGATTTGGTTAGGAGACCATCTAGATATGGACCATGGATCGATAGAGACCTCATAGGACCCCAACGCCCATTTTACCTAGAAGAGGACTTCGTGAGCCGAACACATACGATAGAACAACTCTTGGCTAGGGACACCGAATTTGACCCATTTGAGGACCCTCTAGTTTTTAGGAAGATGACTGATTTCCTAGGAGTTTTACCAATTAACCTAGGGATGAATAGGTGGACATGTGAAGAAAATGATCATAAGTGGGATTGGGACAAACCACCTAAAGACGGGGACGGGTCATGGCATATAAAGATGACATTGTATGACCCGGATGGAGAGAAATTTGAAAAGATATATCGTACTGAGCGGACTAATAGGAAACTTGAAACCAAACCCAACCCTAAAGACGTCCTCGATGACGTGCTCACTTACATAGGGTAGAGTGACTTTGAGTCTAGCTACAAGACTCGTGAATAAAGAAAAGCGCTTCTTGGGAGGCAACCCAAGCTTTGTTTGTTTTGTTTGTTTGTTTGTTTGATTTTATTTGCTTCCGTATGTATGTTCTATTTTTATTTTTATTGATTCATGCTTCAAACTAAATTGTGAAAATGCTTTATTTTGTTTTTAACTTCGTCTTAACTACATATAAAGGTATTTTGCAAAAGATAAGTGTAAGGGAAATCTAAATCGGTTTATTAGAACGAATGGAACATAAATCATAACAATATTAAATTAGCATACATATTAGTAATTGTTTGAGTCAAATGCTTGTATCGAGTCATAATGATATTTTGCAGGATTTCCAGGAATTAAGAATTGAGTTTTTCCAGAAATTTTCCGGAAACTTAACATGAAAAATCTGTCAGATCACTTCTGACGGCGTCAAGTGCAATTTTCTGGAATTTTTGAAAGTTTTGTTTTTCTTCCGGAATCATAAAATGCTTTATTAAATCTCTAACTTATAAACTCAAGGAATCTGCAAAATATTCATTCCACAAGTATTATATCCTTATACAGATTTATCCCGCTGATGTTATGCAGGTTTTCGTGTTTGTTTTCTCAGGTTTAACAGGTTATTTTGGACAAGGAGATGTATGTGGAATCAAGCTTTTGGCAATGCTTTAATCTTTGATGGATAAGCAATTTTGTAGGAAGAATTAGGGGACTACATGTCTATATAGGGAATTTCACCTATATCAGCAACTTTGTGATTGTTGAGGACATTCGCCCGGTAATAGATGCATGCTTAGCTCAAGTAGTTTTTGGAAAGCCGTTTGTTGAGGCCTCTAAAATGAATTATGACCCATCTCTAGGGATAGTTAGGTTCAAGGACGAGACTGATGATATAGCTTACCAAATGCCTTATAAGATAGTGCAATACCGAATCTTGTCAAACATCGAGAAGGAGCACAAGCAAGCGGTCTACTATAGGAATGACAAAGATAGAAGTAGAGGAGTAGACTATGTAATGAGTAGGATATTTGGGTTCTACAAAGAATGCTTGCAACTAGGTCCGGAATATAAGACTAAGCCCGAGGATGACCTAGAGAACGTGACCAATGATGGAGTCACGTAATAGAGCCCGACCTTGAGTCTAGCTACAAGACTCGTTAATAAAGAAAAGCGCTTCTTGGGAGGCAACCCAAGCTTTGTGTGTTTATTTATTTGTTTGTTTGATTTTATTTGCTTCCGTATGTATGTTTAATTTTTATTATTATTGATTCATGTCTCTAAATTGTGAAAATGCTTTATTTTGTTTTTAACTTCGTCTTAATTACATATAAAGGTATTTTGCAAAAGATAAGTGTAAGGGAAATCCAAATCGGATTATAAGAACAAATAAACATCAATCATAACAATATTAAATTGACATACATATTAGTAATTGTTTGAGTCAAATGCTTGTATCGAGTTATAATGATATTTTGCAGGATTTTCAGGAATTAAGAATTGAGTTTTTCCAGAAATTTTCCTGAAACTTAACAAGAAAATCTGTCGGATCACTTCTGACGGCGTCAAGCCCCAGGCTGACAGTGTCAGGCTCAATTTTCTGGAATTTTTGAAAGTTTTGTTTTTTTTCGGGAATCATAAAATGCTTTATAAAATCTCTAACTTATAAACTCCAGGAATCTGCAAAATATTTATTCCACAAGCATTATATCCTTATACAGATTTATCCCACCAATGTTATGCAGGTTTTCGTGTTTTTTTCTGAGGTTTAACATGTTATTTTGGACAAGAAGATGATTTATATTTCGGAAGGGAAGCTTTGAGCGTTCATTTTCTTGGAAGAAGATCTAACCATGTTACCACTTTATCCACCGAGCGAATCAGGGGAGTATTTTATTTCATTCTTTTACCTTATTTACTTTTACATCTTATTATTTGAACATTGGGGACAATGTTCATCTTAAGTGTAAGGGAGGGTAAATTACGATACCTTAGAGAATGCAATTACGCTTGATTTTTGTTTGTTTAATGGTAGATGTGTAATAAAACTGAGAGAAATACCTGTTAGGGCAATTTTAGTGCTAAATTTAAAATTTTTTACAACATTTAGGAGTGAAACTTTGGTCTTAATGAGCGTCTCATGGATAGGAGTTATATGACTAGCACAAAACCGTACCACTAAAAAATTTTCCACCCCAAATATGTGAGGTTCGCCCCTAGAATTGGTAGGAAAAGCATTTATGCTATGATGTGTGTACCGGTAGCACTTAGATTCTAGAACTTGCGTTAGGACCATCCCAAATCCACAAGTGAGACTACATTCGTGTAGTTAGATTTACTACATGATAAGAGGCATTAGGATTAACCCATTGTTTTACACCTGTGTTTTTGTTATAATTACTTTGGCTACATTGGTCAAGTAATTCTCCCACACCCTTGCGTTGTACCCATTTTTGGTACACGATACCCCTAGTACACCCTCCAGAGCCTATCCTTTTCGTTTCTAACTTTAAGCATTTTACTTAAAGGAAGAATTTGTTACACCCCACTTAAATGTACACCCAAATCGCCTTAGCCTACCTTGTATGCACTCACCTTTAGTGCATTATTGTGACAACATTTGTTTAAACCCTTAGTTAATTATCTAATTGATTACATGGTTGCTAAGTCGAGTCATATCCTTGTACATATTGTTTTGGGACGATTGGGACTCATGGGTAAAGTACTAGTGTAATGGAGTAATGGGGAAGAACAACATTATTACCCCCATATGTGCTAAATATTTTAAAAGTACTCCAAGTGTTTCGATTATCTTAATTCGAGTCATTAGAATAGTATTTGTAAAGTATGTAAAATTTCAAGTGTAAGGGGAGAACCGAGGCCCCTATGATGTATTATTTTGGATGGTAGGGCAAGAGTGTATGCAAAAAAAAATAATAAATAAATAAATAAATCGAAAAATCAAGAAAAAGAAAAAAAATGAGAAAAAGAAAAGTAGAAAAAACATACGGACTACCATCCCGTTTCCTTTTATGTTTATTTTACGCTTGATTAGTTTTTTATTAGCTTAAAGTCGAGTCTAGTCTTGGCTTAGCAACGCCATATTGTACATGTAATTAATCAAGATCTTTAACTCGCCACCAGTAAAACATCCCTTATCCATCAAAACCCATGTTTATCATATCCCTACACCTCACGTTACAACCCTTTGGAAAGCCCTCTTTGATAGTTTATCTTAGGTGCTTATGCCTAGTGGAGAAGATTTTTGATCCTTTCCCAAGCCTATGGTAATCTATTTGCTATGACAGGTAGTGAGAGATATTATTCATTTTAATTTGTGAGATATACTTTTATGACACCTGAGAGATGTGAGTATCTAAACACTACTTGTGAGGTGCTAGTATGTAACCTCCGTGATTATTATGATTGAATTGGAACGACTATTTGTTGTAATTACTTTTATATTAGTGTTAAATGACCCCTAACTTGTATTTTGATTAAAATAAAAGTGCATTTGCTTCAGGACAAGCAAATCTCAAGTGTAAGGGTATTTGATGAGGCGAAAAGTGTACCGCTTTTGGGGGTCATTTAAGCCCTAAATCGTAATTATTTGATCAAATATTGCCCTAAATCGTTCCTTTTGTCATTTTAGGTACTTTAGAGAAGAAATCTGGAAAAGGAAGCATTTTGGACGTTTTTGGAGCATAAAAGTGAAGAAAACAACAAAGTCTCAAAATATGCTGGAACAGTACCCTGACGGCGTCAAGGCTTAAGAGGTGACGGCGTCAAGCTAGGACAAAGGAGGTGGATATGAAGAATTTGCTTGACGGGCCAGAATGGATTTTTGGGATTTAAAGGGGGACGGCGTCAAGAGGCCATCACGAAACCCTAACCGCGGCGAGGTGACGGCGTCACACCCCATAACGTGACGCCGTCAGATCTGTTTTCCTATATATATTTTCGCAATTTTCATTCATTGGGTGGAACTTTTTAGAGAGGAACCCTAATACGAATTTTAGCAGCTTTTTCAAGATTTTTCACCTTGAGATCTTCCATATTACATTGAAGATAAGTTATCAATTAATCATTCAATATGTCTATGTGTTGTTTGATTCTATCTTGTTCTTATCTTTTGTTTAACATGTTAGGCTAGGTTTTCTTTGTGTTTGCTTAGATCTAATTAAACCTAACTATTAATTATTGGTTGAATGGTGTGTTATTAATTGTATTAGATGAATGTTTATCGATGTTAGGCTTAAGAAAACTGGCTAACCTCCTATACGGTAACTTGCTTGAACATCTTAAGAAACATGATCGGATGTGTACTACGATTATTTGGTTGTATTTAATGCATGAGCGAATTCTAGTGATCCCATGTTAGGAGCTTTTAGTCGGCTCGGCATAGGAGTGAAGTAGGAGCTTATAGAGTTGGGGAAGTTTGTACACACCCCCACGACTGGTATTAAGGAATGCAACCCGTCATCCACGCAATTATAACACACTAATCAACCGGTAAAAGATAATTAGGGAGTAATCATGTCTAAGTAAACACACTTCTCTCCATATAAGTTTTCACAACTATTTTATTTTCGTTTATTTATTTTATTTGCATTTGTAGTTATTTGGGTTAGTTGACTTGCAACTAATTCCACCCACTCCTTCTAACCCGAGATAATTTTACTTGCTTTCCTAAAAACATAAAATACAAAAAGAATCTTTCCTCACCCTTAGACCTATTAGAGTAGCTTTTCAATCCTAACGACACTATTCCCCTAGAGAACGATAAATTCCCCGGTACTTGCCACTACATTATACTACATCGGTCAGGTACACTGCCTGGTGGGGATTGTAAGCCTCTTAAGATCCCTTGAGAAGTAAAACCTGTTGTAAGATAGATTTATGTGATTTAACCCTATGATCCGAAATGAATGTAATCCCCAGACGATATGACATGATGCACTTATGGAAAACTAATCATAATAATAACAAGAGTAGTAATTAGGTTAGCACTATCTCTCCTTTATTGATCTTCTTCCATTTACTTATTTTCTTTGTTAGTTACATTTTATAGTTAATTAAACTTTTCAATCATAAAACCCCTTTTACACGTGACACTAGACTTAGATAATTTCCACACACATAGCTCTTGGGACGACCTCGGCTTTACCAACTAGCTATACCATACACGACCGGGTACACTGCCCGTTAGTGCATTAGGTAGAACTTAGGTAAACGAGACACATTATAAATATTAAAACCTGGTCGGTAAAAGCTGCATCATGTTTTTGGCGCCGCTGCCGGGGAGCTATTAGGATTTTATTTAAGTCTTTAATTTCTATTTTTAATTTACTTTTAGTACTCACGATAATTTTCAAGTATCAGGTACCATGGCAGAAATTGACATTGACAACCTCATACTTGAAGAGTATTTGGCTCTTACACGAGAAGAGCAAGGGCCTGGTTTGGTAAGGCCGGCTATTGGGGATGACGTTCAGTTCGAAATCAAGAATCAATTAATAAGGGAACTGCGTAAACCATTTTCAGGAAACAAGACGGAAGATGCTCACGAGCACATTGACAATGTTCTTTACATTGTTAGTTTGTTCAACATTCCGGGAGTATCTCATGATGCGATAATGCTCAGAGTATTCCCGATGACATTAACCGGAGGAGCAAAGAGATGGATCGATAGGTTACAAGCAGGAACGGTGAACACTTGGACTCTCTTAAAGAAGCATTTCATCCAAAGATATTGCCCACCTTCAAGGACGGCAAAACAGCTTGAATACATTCACAACTTCAAGCAAGACGGGGATGAAACATTGTACCAAGCTTGCGATAGGTACAATGATCTTTTGTACAAGTGCCCTACTCATGATCTCAACAAGCAACAGATGGTTAACATTTTCTACAAAGGGATCAACATCTCCACCCGCCAAATGCTAGACTCTCAGGGACCGATCCCTGGAATGACCCCTGCTCAAGCCTTAAAGGCTATCGAAGATATGGCGGACCACTCTCAAAAGTGGCACGAAAGTGGAAGTAGTAGAAGCATTGCTGGAAACTCAGATGGAATTACCCTAATCACCAACAAACTCGAAAGCTTGGGGCATGACATGAAAAAGCTTAAGGAAAATGTTCACGCTATTCAAGTTGGTTGCGAGATTTTTGAAGGACCCCATTTGTCTAGAGATTGCCCTTTAAACGAGGGCGATGGGAAAACAGAAGAAGTAAAATATGGGGAAAGTAGACCTTTCCAAGGTTAAAACAGTAACAGTTATCGTAAGGGGACGTCAGTATGTAACCGACCACCTTACGAGAAACAATTCGATCTTGAGCGGTCCATCCAAAAATATTTTAACGAGTCAGCTAAGAAGCAAATGGAACGGGAAGGATGGCTTAGAAGTTTTAAGGAAGGAACAACACTAAATCTTAAAAGCCACGAGGAAACTATAAGAGGCCTTGAAACCAAGATAGGGCTATTGACTAATCAAGTATCCAAGCAAGCAGACAGTGCACGAGGAGAATGCTCTAAAAATTTCAGAGCATAGCTATATTTTCTAACAATGGTCAACCTCTTTACACTCCTTTCAGGTATTCTAATGAAGAGCTTGAATTTTTTGCTGAGCAAGGTGAGGAGGAATCTGACAATGAAGAAGATTTTGAGGAGGAAATGGACCTTTTCTCTTTGAACAATGATGAAGGAGAAGAAGTGAAACTAAACGCCACGTGCTCCGCACTAATTCAACACCAGTTGCCTCCAAAAGAGAAGGACCCAGGGAGTTCTATTCTCCCTTGTTCAATTTATAATTTATTTATTAGTAACGCTTTAGAAGATCTAGGAGCAAGTATTAGTATCATGCCATTTTCTATGTACAAACTTTTAAATTTGGGTCCAATTAAACCAGTTTGCATGACCATAGAAATGGTCGATAGAACAGTTAGTATCCCTAAAGGTATAGTTGAGAATGTATTGGTTAAAATTGATGAATTCACCTTTCTTGTTGACTTCGTCATACTAGACATGGAGGAAGATAACGACTTACCAATAATCTTAGGACGACCTTTTCTTGCCACTGCCCATGCCGTGATTGATGTCTTTAATAAACTAATTTCTCTTACTTGTAATGATAAAAGATAGTTTTTAACATGGACGAAAGAGGGAGGTGTCATAAATTAGAAACTGTTTATGTCATCAATAATGGCAACATTAAAGAAAAGGAGTCTTCACCCGATTTGATTGCGCATGAAATGTTAACCCCTGATCATTATAATTCGCCTAGTGATTTTTCGCAGGAAAGGGACCAGGAGAAGAAGAGCTGTGACCCCTCCAACGAGTCACAAGGCAAGGAGGGCATTATTCCTAATTCTTATGCTCAAGACTCATCTAGCAGAAGACTCATCTAGGAGAAGAAGAGCTGTGACCCCTGCAAACGTCTTGGGATCGCTAGCCCAACATGAAATAAATAGCGGGGAAATAGTTAAAAAAAATACCATTAGTGCGAGGCAATACCTATGAACAACGAAGTATGGTACGATTTATGGGCGTCATGCAACCCAAACGCCTATCTTTATGATGGTGGACATGACGCAAATAGAGTAGGAAACGATAAACACTTATGGAGTTCTACAAACGATGCTAAGAGAAGACTGTTTGAATGGAATAGGACCATGGTTTTTGAGGATTGGGTTCGAATCATCCACGGTAAAGTCAGAAGAGATGAGAAGTGGAAAATCTGGAATAATCTTATCAGTAAAGACAAGTCCGCCAAGGATACTTCACATGAAGAGGGTAGCAATCATAGTCTCGCCTCATCACAGACAAAACTTAATATAAGCAAAAAGACACATTGGTGCGAGCAGGTAAAAACCCGAGATATCAATGGAAGTAAAACATGGGCGTGTTGTGATCCATATGAGGATGAGTGCAATGGAGGAAGTAGCATTGCACGAGTAAATGACGGTGAATACCTATGGTTTTAAACTAATGACAACCAAAGGAATGATTTGGAATGGGTTGATAATTTAGGATTCGATGATTGGATTAAGATTAACTATGGAAAAGTTGACGCGGCTACAAAAGAAAAAATTTGGATAGGATGTATGAGCCGGTCAAATCTATGCGAATGTAAAGCCAACGATCATGGAAGAAGGAAAAAATACGATGAAACCATACGGGGTGATGAACCATGATGAGAGCGGAACTAGACTAGTGAAAGCAAGAACCACGGGTATCGTTGTCCCAACGAGCGTTGAAATTGATCTAGTCACTCAAGTCGTGAGTTATGTGAGATGAATGGGTTGAAAAGAGTTGAATTTGTTTTAATTATACTACGAAAGGTTTGCATAAAGTTTAAATGAAATAAAGAACGATAAGAAAGGAAATAAGTTTAACTACTAGAGAAAACATGAGACTAAGTAAAGCGAAAAGGAAATAAAAGTTTAAACTTAAGAAAGAAATTAAGAAAATGTTTTTGTTGTTTTGTATTTAATTAACGAAAGAAAATTAAACTAAGTTAAAAGGTTCAAAAGAAAATTCGACAGAGTAACGGTAAGAAATGGATAAAAGAAAACTCCACTCGATGAACGATGGAGTGTAAATAAGCCTAGCTCGGCTCAATAAACAAGACACGACAATAAAAGACTAATACTCGAAAACTAAAAGAAATAAAAATCTAAACTCGCTACGCTAAACTCAAAACCATACTCGCTACACTAATATTAGAAACGAAACTCGCTATGCTAATGTGACCCCAAACTCGCTATGTATACAAAAAAAAGTAAACTCGCTATGAAATTAAAACCAAACTCGCTAGCTAATAAAGAAAAAGGAACTCGCTACCTATATAAAAATTACAAACTCGCTACCAAGGAGAAACCAAACTCGCTAAACCTAGGTGTGATACCAAACTCGCTACTCCTAAATGGGAACCAAACTCGCTATTCTACTTTAAAAATCANCAGAAGAGATGAGAAGTGGAAAATCTGGAATAATCTTATCAGTAAAGACAAGTCCGCCAAGGATACTTCACATGAAGAGGGTAGCAATCAAAGTCTCGCCTCATCACAGACAAAACTTAATATAAGCAAAAAGACACATTGGTGCGAGCAGGTAAAAACCCGAGATATCAATGGAAGTAAAACATGGGCTTGTTGTGATCCATATGAGGATGAGTGCAATGGAGGAAGTAGCATTGCACGAGTAAATGACGGTGAATACCTATGGTTTTCAACTAATGACAACCAAAGGAATGATTTGGAATGGGTTGATAATTTAGGATTCGATGATTGGATTAAGATTAAGTATGGAAAAGTTGACGCGGCTACAAAAGAAAAAATTTGGATAGGATGTATGAGCCGGTCAAATCTATGCGAATGTAAAGCCAACGATCATGGAAGAAGGAAAAAATACGATGAAACCATACGGGGTGATGAACCAAACCAACAAAAAAGGGAGGCTAGTGAAGAGAGGCTACACAAAGACGGAACATCATCCGATGATGATGACATAGACAGGATTACGGATTACCTAGAATTACAAGGAACTGATGGGTTCACTGACCATGACGATGAGACCTATGAACAACGGTGGTGTAAACTGCTAGGACTACAATACAAGAAACCTCCACCCATCATTGCAGAAACCTATGAGGTAACTCAATATCA
>LBNU01012559.1:10917-49064 GCA_014162995.1 Artemisia annua | reverse complement strand
CAATCTAGCGAAACAGATCTAGCATATGATAAACAAAAGTCACGTCTTGTTAAATCCATTTAATCAATAATATAATCACATGATCCCTTTAAGGTTACACTACATGTAAACACAAAGGCACGCTATGAAAATTAAGGAGCAGAGAAGATATATCATTCTAATTATCATAGCACAGGAACATGTGAAATTGCTAAATTAAATGAAATATATTACAGTTACAAAAATGCAAATCTACGCTCTTAAGTAACTCATTGGAACTCTACGTAACCATGAAACACTTCTAATGACTTTCCACAAAGTTCTCTAACACACCTGCCAATTCCAATTAACAGTGCTCCAGCTTCTTCTTCTTTCTCCTGATTTTTTATTTCTTTTATTTTCTTGATTTTTTTAGTAATTTTTGATTTTATAAGTACGTCCTCTAAAGTGATCTAAAAAACTTCTAAAGCTTATAAGTAAGGCTTATATGAGCCTAAGGATCCTAACAACAACTTTGATAACATTTAAGCTAGAATTTGAGAATTTGAGGTAAAATAAGCATAAACTGATTTCAAAAGGAAGAACTGGAATTGATTGATGAAATTGTTCAAATACAATAAAAACACTTAGTACATTAATTTTAAACTTGAAGTTACACTGGAATACTAAAATTAAGTTTATACGACATGCATTTTGAAAAATAAAACTACACACTCTTCTCCTTTGCATCTTCTTCTTCTTATAGGCCACATTAGGGTTTAGTGGGACCCTCTGAGTCTTTCCCACTTCTTTCTAGACCATTGGATCGGTTGGAATTGATCCTGGCCCTCAAATCGTTTTTGGTGCCAAAAAGAGAAAGTGCAAATTGCACTGTGAGTTTGCAAGGGGGTGGTGACATTTATTGTGGAGGTGATGTTAGGTGAGAGTGGTGAGAATGGTGGGATGTGATGGTGCTAGTGGTGGGGTGGAAAACCAGGGTGGTTTGGCAGAAAACCAGGGAAGAAGCTGGAGAGGGAAAGAGGTGGTATTTGACTAGTTTGACCGGGGTTTGGGTTTTATTATAAAAGTGAGAGTGTTGGGTTTGGGCCAGAGTGGGAGATGGGCCAAGGGTAAAAGGGAAAGGGTAGTGGGCTGAGCTGGTGTTGTTGTTGTGTTTGTTTTTGGGTTTGGACTTTGGGTTTATTAGTAGTAAAAGGAGTCCGTTTGGTTTAGTAGATTTTATCACAAGGACCAAAGTGTAATTTTTGGATTTTGAGGGTGCTGTGATGTATCTTTCCATAAGATGCCAATAGGACCTTTCTTGCCAAGTTTGAATAGTACAAGGGCCCTAGAAGTTATTTTTCTAATTTTGAAAACCCATGGACTAATTTTGCCATTTTTGAAACTTGAGGGGCCTGAGTTGCCATTTTTGCAAACTTGAACTTCAAGGGTATAATTTGTCTTTCCTTGATTCCTGGGGGACTGTTGTTGACTTTTCTTTGAAATAATTTATCCAGGGACCATTTCTGACAATTTTTGAAAGTTCAGGGACTGAAACTGCCAATTATGCAAACTTTGCTCATTTTATATTTGTTTTCAATGCTTTTGCACCTGGAACATCTAAAAACACAATCCAGGGATATTTTCTGTATTTTGAGGCATTTCTTAGTGTTTTTAAATGTTTTTGCAATTCAGATGGGACAAAAATGATGAGTATTTACATACTCAATATCATGATCAAATAACCAAAGTTCAATATCAAAGTTTCCTGTATTATAAGTGCTAATGTCAAAGGTTCCATAACCAAAGTTTCCACCAGTACCCAAAGGTCCAAATATACCAACGGTCCACATAGGCGAGGATCAAGTCAAAGATGCAATATTAGAGATACTAATTATGAGACTGAAATATATCATGAGTCCAAATAAGATAAAAGTTCACAAAAGAGAGAGATAGAGATATAAGTCATGAGAGAGACAAAGTAGAACACAATTGTTGAAAGAGAATCAAACTGAGGGGTCAATGAACAAAGTCAAAGTTTGGTAAGCCTTTAAGTCTTCAAAACATCCCAAAGTTCAAAATCCCAAGGTTCATAATCAAAAGATAATAGTGGAAGTTTAAAACAAAGGTTCAATTTAGCAGGTTTATATCAACTATTTTAAAGGTTCGTAGTAAAATCAATTAAAAGGTTTATATCAAAGGTTCATTTAAAAGAAATCTTCCAAAAGATAGCATTCATAAAAGTGATCTTTCATAAGGTATTTTTTAAAAATGATCTTCATGAATTTGTAAGAATCCAATTAAAAGTGGTCTTAAATCATGCTAGAAGCGTTGTTTTAAAATAGTTTCTCTTTAAACGTTCCCATATCATAATTAAGAAAAGGGTTTTCGCACCCTGTTAAATATCCCAAAATAACTTCCAAAGTTTCAAGGGGTCCAAAAGTTAAGGTCACAAAAGGTTAACAAACGGGTTATGTCAACATCATACCATAAGGGTTCAAACGAATATCAATAGGATCACAATACCAACGAAATGCATCAACCACAGAGCCAAAGTACAAAGGAGGTCATAACAAGGACCGAAATGAATCACAACATGATAATAGATCAAAGACAAAGTTAAGAGAGAGAAGGTGTACCTTCGCCGAATAAAACCAAGATCAAACAAAAGAAGAAAGATCACTCCCGCTTCACTAGACCTAGAAGAAGTGAAAACGGATCATGAAGAGTTCAAATTTACTTAAGATACCTCTTTTGGTTATCTTTTCATTTTTAGCAGCTTTCCATATTTAGTAAGTTTCCATTTTAGGTAGTTCAAACATTTTAGAAGACTTTCTATTTTTAATAAGTTTCCTTATTTAGAAGGTTTCCAATTTTAGAAGTTTCAAAAAATAACCAAAGTTAAAGGTCTAAAATGTAAATATTATAAGTTTCATGTTTTATTCAATTAAATCCACAATTTATCAATATTTACCATTCAATATATCAAGTATACCAAATATTAAAATTTAAACCCTTAAGTTGCATTATTTACAAAACAAGTCCTTTTTTCAATATTTAATTTATAATTACAACCATTTTCAATATAAATTAACACTTATAACCCTTAATTATCAAAAGTATACCATTTCAGCCCTTAATATAATATCTATTCAAAACAGCCCTTTTACTTTCATAATTTACAAGTTTAGTCCCTTAATTAAAATAAAAACAATTTACACCCTTTTAATTATAGAAATTACAAATAAACCTTTTAAATTACCAAACTTGCACATTATACCCCTTAATACCAAATATGTACGAATCAGCCCTGAATTTATAATTTTGCAAAACACATCCCTTAATTTTATTTAATACAAATCGAATTAATATAAATTATATAATTACCATTTAAACCTCTAAATTAAAAAATTAACACAAAACACCTCATTATCATTTAATTCAGATTCCCCATGGTCTATTACACATTACACAAATATCCTTTAAGTTTGGAAAATTACAAGACACACCCATTACATTTAAAAATCCGATTCGGTTTACTTTTAATTCAAAAACCCTAAACAATTTACCAAGTCATTAAGCAATCATCATAACATGTCAAAATCAGTATTAAAACTTTATACAATACATAAGAACCCTAACCATAGCCCTCGTAATTTATTTTCCTTTATTTCTCTTATTCGGTAATTAAAACTCGATTATGTATAAAATTCCAAAACAGAAAATATAAAATTCGATCATCACAAAACTTATTTTATTTGAGTTATATTAACAATATAGAAGCTGAAAAAAATATTCTTGAAGCCCTCAAAATTTATTCAAGCTGAAATATCAATTATTTCCATTTTTAGGGTTTTCGAATGCGTTTTAATTCAAACGATTTTTCTGGAGTGCATGGATATTTTTCCCACGTCTCGTATTTATCTTAGAACATATAAAAATTACCTTGTCAAAGAATTAATGAGTGAAAAGGAGCAGAGCGGATTTTGTGTTCGGTTTGGACTAAAACGATCGAATAGCCCCAAATAAATCAAACCACGATTTCCAGCCTCCAACACCAATTTTCTTAGCTTCCTTGAACCTTATTACATTCAAGAAAAATAGAAAATACCTCCCAAAACTATTTGTGTAGCCGAATGGAATTTTGAGAGTGTTTTAGGGTTTTTAGCAGTTTATAAAAATAAAAGGAGAGAAGGTCGACATATATGGAGGATAATCACACTAATTTTGGCATTGATGAGTGATTTGAAGTTAATTTGCTGATTTGGATCTGAGCAGCCTTTGTGAGACAATAGACACCTTGGATAAATCCAAACTATCTATATGAGAAACTCTAAACAATGTATACTTGATGTTAATGCGGAATGTTAACACAAGCAGTAAGAATAACACAGAGAATAGATAACTTTATATTCTATTAATTTAATGGAAAACTTGGCATTTAGTACAATGCCGTAGGGTTCCTTTTATACTATAAAGAAACCCTAATTCTACAAACGTGTGAAAGGATGCATGCATATCTTCTCCTATGATATCTAACCGTGTGCATATCCTTTCCTATAATATCTCCTAAAATATCTAACTTGTTCAGCAAAACAGACTTAACTGAACTAACATAAACATATTTAACTAATGCTAGCCAGACTTAACTTAGTACTGGCAGACTTAACTATCTACCCGACTTAACTAGACTATTCAGACTTTTAAGTCTGTTACAAATAATTCCCAACAATCCTCCCCTAACTTGATCTTCAAGTTCCTTTCTTCAGAAATGCTTTGAGGATTTTTTTAATATAAGCTCCATTGGAATTATTTTGAGCTGCAACATTTGTTGAATCTTGAGATATCTGCAGCAACCTTCAAATCTTGAATACCATGTGATCTTTGCAGCAACATTGACAATATGTACATCAAATCAAAAGTTTCATACTATTCTCATCACTTCAAGGTGTGTGAACTCCTGTGAGAGGTGAATCATTGAAAATTTAATGGATTTGATGTCTCTTTACCAGATAGCCATCACTTCTGGATTAGCCAATGTTTTAGTATAATACTATGGTACATTGATAACCATATGATTTTTAGCAAACCATCAGCTATCAACGGATTTTATATGTCTTTACCAAAAGCCGTTTGCTTTTGAACTAGCCAACTCTTTAATGGAATTCAGTCATCATCTTGGTGAGTTGATTACCAATTATGGTTTTTCCACTGCCTTTACCACAAGCCATAACCTTGTGGGCAAGTCGACTCTTCACTATAACAAATATGGTGAGTTGAATACTACATAATTTTTGGCAAATTGTCAGCCATAAACGGATTTGATATATCTTTACCTAGAGCCGTTTGCTCTTGGATTAGCCAGTCCTTATGTGGATTAGACATGGTGGACTGATAACAATTTGTTGTGTCAGTGCAAGGCACTTCCACCAAACAAACTCTAAAGAAGTCTACCTCAAGCCCATTTTGCAAAACTTTTGAAAATTCTTTCAAACACTCCAAGCAGTTTCCTGCTTAGATTGTTTTTCAGTGAGCTTCAAAAGCTGGCCTTTTGTCTCATCCTCCTTATCTCCTAGCAATTTCTTTTCCAGCATAGCCTTACAAACTCTAGGAGGGATTGGGTATTCCACCTCTACAAGCATGTAAATGTGTGCAGTCTTCAATGTTAGACAGTGAACTGCACAACTAGAAAAATACCTCCAGTATCTCACTTCTTGTTGGTGGGTTATTTTCCAGATATCATTAGTCTTGCTTGGAGGATCAAACATAACTCTTAAGTCTCCTAGAAGAACCTTTTCAAAATCATCTTCAGGTGCATCATTTCCATATTTTGCCACCATAAGCTTGTGTAACTCCTTCAGATCATCCCTTGTCAATTCATGCAGCATAGCTGGAAAGTTTAAATAAAGTTTCTCAGTGTAATCATCTCTTATGATTTTGTATGCTGCTTTGTTGTTCCCTTGTTTGATGATCTGCCATTTTACAACTTTGGAAGGTGTTTTCAAACTTTGTGTCATGGTTTCCATGGTTTGAGATTCAGAAGAAGGTTCTTGCACCTTTTCTTTATCATCAGCTGTCTTTGATCCCTTTTTACCAGTGGTCTTTCTCATGGTTCTTCTTAGTACTGTCTCTTTTATTTCTTCCTCCTTTATCACAGGGAGATCTTTTATAAATTTAGCAATGTTTTCAACATCAATAACCTCTTCAGATGTAGCACCCTTAGAAGATTCCCCAGCTTTTCTTTTCTTGGGATCCTCCTTCTGAAGTGTAGTGCCTTGCCTTTTAAGTCCATAGTATTGTGCCTCTTTTTCTGAGTTCATAGGGAGAAAGTGTGTAGTTCTTCTATATCCCATGTAATAGGCTAGCTCTATTTGTCCTGGAGACATGCCTTTGAATTGAGACATCTTCTAGTTGCACTGATTGCACAAATACTTCTTCATTCCATACAACACTTCACTTTCTGAGAGATTCTTCCTTTTCTTTTTAGAACTTCTTAGTGAACTGATCATAACATCCAGAGCTTGATTATTCTTCATATTGATAAAATTCACAAGTTGTGCTGTCTGCTGATCCTCACTGAGGCTTTGGTCTACAAGAAGTTCAATAGCCTTTCTTCTTATTTCAGGATCTGAGGCAATCATTTGCTTGATCTCATCCTGAGTAGGCTGATATGGCTCATCAGCCATCTTTTTAGTCTTGTGCTGCTTAGTAGTATTGAGATCCTCTGCTAATTTTCTAGCCAATTTAGCATCTTTGGCTTGTAATGCTTCCAGTCTAGCTTTCTCAGCTTGATCCTCTGCTTGAATTCTTGCAATCTCAGCTAGACTTGCTGCTTCTTCTCTTTCTTGTCTCTTAGTTTTCTTGGGCTGAGGAGCTTCTTCCACCATGATTTGCTTTCCTTTACCTCCTCTTCTTGTGGTAACCCTAGATTCACTAACAGACTTAATCTCTTTAGCAGGTTTAACTATTTCAGCAGACTTAATCACAGCTTCTGTACCAGACTTATCCATAGCAAACTTAGTTATCTCAACCTCTTCTGTCCCCACTTTCTTTTTCAACAATTTCTTTTGCTGACTTTGACTGAGAGCGTTGATTAAAATGTCAGCTGCTTCCATTCCTTCAGGACTAATCTCTGAATTTTGAGGAAGTTTGTCTTTGATAGGGGTCTGAAGATCTTGATCATCCAAATTCCTCCTCTGTTTGGAAGAATTTTCAACAGGAGTATCCTCAGCATCACTGAACACCATACCAGAAGCTTTCATTGTACTTTCCATCTTTTTGACCTTCTTGACCAATTGTTCAATAGTAGCACCCATGGTTTGCTTAGTCTCCTTTAACTCAGTTTCAAGCTCCTCTATCTTGTCTACAAGTTGTGTAAGAGTTGCCTTGTCTGTAGAGGATTGGTCCTCCTCATGAGTTGTGGTGTGGGTGTGGGTTTGTGGAGATAGGTGTGGTGGTGTAAGGGAAGTTGGCAAGGTGTCAGGAGAGCTAGATGAACCAGGTTCAGGGATAGGGACATCAGGATTATCCATTTGTTGGGATGAGTCATCACTCTCAGATGATGAAGATGTGCCTGCATTGTCCGTACCACCAGGCAACATAGTAGGGAGCAAGGGTTTCAATTTCCCTTTAAAACTCCTTTTCATATTTGCAAAGACCTTCCTTTTAAATGGGGTAACCATATACTGAAGTTTATTTATTGTTTCCATATCTAGCACCATTTGCAAAAACCTTGGACACATCAAAAACTTTCTGGTGCTTTTGGAATTGGTTACCATTGCTTCAAAGATCATTTTTGAAAAGTTAAAGGTTTTATTTGTGGAGAGACAAATTAATGCAGAAGCAAGACTGCTACCAAATTGATCCCATCCCCCACTTTTAGAACTTAAACACTGAAGCAAATGGTGAATTAAGAACTTCCAATTCGGAGTAAATTGACTTCTCAAAAATGTAAGAGTACCATCAGTAAGGTATCCTATTTTCTTCATACC
Organism: Artemisia annua; assembly: GCA_014162995.1. NCBI lineage: Eukaryota > Viridiplantae > Streptophyta > Magnoliopsida > Asterales > Asteraceae > Artemisia > Artemisia annua. The sequence goes on along the minus strand of LBNU01012559.1, from coordinate 41,115 downwards.
CTTAAAGATCTTTTTATTTGACAACATAGAAATTCCCGAGGCATCATCTAATTGAAGACTACTTCTAATGGAAACCTAAATAACAGAGACAGCAGTATTATCTATGGTTGCCCTTAACTCTTGAGTCCCATCAGCAAGAGTTTCAGCAGTAGCAGTCTGCCAAAACTGTTTAACTAGGGAATCATAAATGATAGGATGACATGTTAGTGCATACCTTATGTAGGAGCCCTGCAGAAAGTCCACGATTTCATGGAGGTCATCGCTACCCTTTGGTTTCTTCAAGAACCCAACCTGATTGTGCTTGTCACAGTACTTCATCCTTGCAATATTGTGTTTGCTTTGAATATATGAAAGGTATTTTTGAAAAGAGGTCGATGATGAGTTTAAATAGCCAAAAGTGAAAACAGAGGATGCGATATTCTTGCCGAAAATAGGTGATTTGTTTGTTACAATAATTTTGGAGAGAAAATAAAAGATAAAGATTGAAAATAAAATCAAATATTATCTTTATATACTCCTAGAATATTGTAAAACTGTAACGTTACTATTTAAACAGTGAAAATCATTGGGCCGATGACCAGTACTAACGGTCACAAAAGTACACTGCCAGACTTAATTTTGGTCAACTAGACTTAATCACCAGACTTAACTGTTGATCAAGATTGACTCAAAAGTAATCTGAACATAGCCTCTGTATGTCGTCACTCCATATGTTTCCTGCACAAATTAGTCCAAAAACCAAAGGAAGACATATATATGCACCCAACTTAAACACTTGACTTATTATGCACATTGATTCAAATTTGCAGCAGGAATGACTTTCAGTTTGTAAATTATACATTTAACCTCCCCTTAAATGTAGCTAGGTATCATGTAAAGTTAAGAAACCAAAAGACCTTTGTTAAGCATGAAAATATGTCTAAAGTACTTAATTCAACACAAAAGAAACTTTGATGTTTGCAAAACATGAACCACACATGTCCTAGTGACTTATTCAAACACAATGCAAGTCTCTTAAATTGATGCAATAACCTTGAGAAGAAATGATGGCTTTCTCAAAAGTTAATCTCTCTTCCTTTTCTTTGCTTTGGAATCATGTTCAAGCTCATCACAGATCTTAGTTAGCAGTTGACCACCTATGCTGAGAAGAAGGTTATCAATGGCCTCAGTTTGTTCTTCACACTGAAGTTTTGAGGATATCATTCCATAGATTACTTCAGTGCTTAGAGGATACACCAATCAGTGAGCATAAAGATATCAACACCTCCTTTGATTGAGATATGATGAACACCACTTGTAGTGTATGGTTGCCACAAGAGATTTTTATCTTGACGTGGAAAGCTTAAGTGCACATCTGCAGAACTTGGTGCAAACATTCTGTGAAGCTCCACATATAGTTCTTGTGCCTACATAAGCTCTTCCTCCATTCTTGAAGTCTAGTTGAAATAGTTTCCATAGAGTATCTGGATCTTCCCTGTCATAAGACTTCACCAGGGTTTTCATGTTCTTGTAGCATTCAGATGTGCCATCATCTCTATTTATTTTCCAGACTTTTCCACTTTTAACCCTGCTAATCCTCTAGTCTTCAGTCCTTGCTGGAAATAGGTTGATGTACAACTCTCTTTCAAAGCTGTCCATAGGTCCCTTGGAACCTAGTTTGTGCTCTGAGCATCCACTATCAAATAAATCTATATAGCTTAGTTCCTGTAATGAATGATCCAGCACAGAAATAAGAGATTAGTTTCTCTTGATGACCCAGGCCTGTACAGGCTTGGGTCCAGTTTGTGGATCTACATACTTATAAGTTTTGTAAGAATATGATCCACTGACACTGCTTTGGCATTTATAGGTAAGTTCGTTCTTTAATGGGTTCCATTGCCAATAGTTTGTGTCTCTAGTAGGAGATCTCCTTTTACCCTTTACAACATAAGAGTTTGAGGTCTTTGTTGTATTATTTTCAATGGGTCTTCTCACAGGTGATTTTGATTTTGAGAAACTTCTTCTTTGGTTAAAATTGTTCACCTTTGAAATAGGTCTTCTCACTGGTGAAGAGGATTTTGCAAAGTAATTTCTATGATTAGCTTGATTCACTTATGGTTTAACTAGTTGTTTTGGTCAGTAATAGCCAGTATTAACCTTTGAATGGGCAGGATTAACCTTTTGCCCAACAGGTTTAATCTGGTTTCTACCTGTATTAACATTTGGTCTACCAGAATTAATTTTGGAGTGACCAGTATTAACCCTTAAATGAGCAGAATTAACTTTTGTGTTACCAGTATTGAGTAGAACTTGTCTAGGGACAAACTGATTAGCATGATTAATTCTATTCACATTGTTCCACACAGGCTTAACCACATTATTACCAGTATTAACCAACTTTTGTTTTCTCAACTCATTTTCTTTAGCCATTCTTGTTTCATGAAAGTCACAATCTTTTATCAAATGACTAATATTATTACACACAAAACATCTTTTCTGAGTATACACATAACCTCCTCCTANTAGTCAGTGGCTAGAGCGTCTACCCGCAGGATCCATCACCTCTTGGGATGATCTCACAACTCGCTTCTTAGCTCAATTTTTCCCACCGAGAAGAACCACAAAGCTAAGGAATGACATCTTGGCGTTCCAACAACGCCAAGGCGAAACCCTCTACGAGGCATGGACTCAATTCAAGGACTTACTCCAAAAAGTCCCTCATCATGGCATAGACCTTTGGCTCCAAGTCCAAATCTTCTATGACCATATCAATATCCCCACGAGGCAAACCATTGACCAAGCGGCCGGTGGCAAGCTAGGTGATCTAAGTGCGGAACAATCATGGGAACTCCTAGAAGATCTTGCTCTCTATGACAACGAAAGTTGGAATGATCCCCGTGATTTGAATAAAACGGTCAAGGCAATATCTTTGCCTTTGAACAATTCAAGCACTTCCGACCGTAGGATCATAGAACTTGAAGACCAAGTCAAGTTTCTTATGAAATCCTACGAGGCTCCTAAACCTTCAAGCCAAGTGAACAAAATCGCTTCTTCATTCGAATTATGTAGTGGTCCCCACGAAACTCGTGATTGCATGGAACTCCCCGAACAAGCTTTTGCGGACTACGCATCCTCGCGTACCGACGGAGCGGGAGACAAGTGGTACACTTTCAAACCCGAGCCAAACCCTTATGGTGATTCCTACAACCCATCTTGGAAAAATCACCCAAACCTTTGGTGGAAGCCAAACCAAAACGCGCCCCAAAACAATTCTTCCAACCCACCTAATCGTTTTCAACCCAACGGTTCAAACTCGAACCGTACCTTCAACAACAATTCTTCCAACAACTATGATAGTACCAATAACTTTGAAGGATTGATGTTCAATTTTATGGCGTCTCAAGAAGCTCGTATAGCTAAATTCACATCCGAATTTAATCAACAGCAACTAGAGATGACCAATAAGATTGACAACTTATTGAAGGCCCTCAACAACCAAGTGCTATCACCTCCACATAAGAACGCTGTTAGGAATACGTTTTTTGTATGAGAAAGATTCGGTCACCCCCAGATATGATTAAGCATTGTTTAGCTTGTAGTAGTTATATTAGTTAGTAAAACGTAGATTAGTAGTAGATTAGTTCGCGGAAGAAGGACGGGTCTTTACCCACTATATACCTGATCCGCAGCCCAAGTGGCACGCCCAAGTGGCAAAAACCCATGTACATATAAATACCCTCTCCATCCTTGGAGAGGGTAAGCCTTCTCATAATCTATTTTCTTTTTTTTGGTTTTATCTCCAAGGCTTCACCTCTTTCTCTCTCTAACTTTCTCTCTCTATATTTCTTCTTTCTTTCTCACATGTAACGATCCATACCACAAGTTAGTTTCGTGTTTGTGAACTTATTTAGTATCCTACAATTGGTATCAGAGCCATGGTTACATCCTAGGGATTGTAGGACTTGAGGTGTATGGTTTATTTTGGTTTCTATTAGTTTAGGGTGGTTTTTACTCATTTTGGAGCTTGTTCGTGGTGATTCTTGTGTTCTTTCGTGTACTTCTAGGATTAGAGGGGTTAGATTCATCTAGTTTATTAGTTGGTTGGACTAAATCTAATGTCTGTGAAGTATACGAGTGATTTTGGAACCTTTTTCTTGCCAGCGGTTTGCTCTACGTTAAGGTGTTCTTCGCAGCGGTTAACTTGGGTTTCAACGGTTAAGTACTAGCGGTTAGTACAAGTTGATCAGCGAACATTACGCTGTACTTTGTACTGTTTTAGCGGTTAACTTCCAGCGGTTTACTCTTCAGCGGTTACTTTACTAGTGGTTACTCTGTCAGCGGTTACTATTGTCAGCGGCTTAATAATCAGCGGTTACTATTCCAGCGGTTAAGTTTCAGTGGTTATTACATCAGCGTTTTTCTTTCAGCGGTTACTGTTCCAGCGGTTTACTCATCTTAGCGGTTTCCCTGGTTGACTTTAGTAAAATCCCGGGAAAGAATCGATTTCTCGGTTTAAGTCACGTGTGTTGTAAAATCCCGTCTAAGACCTTGTCATCATGACTACTGTAACATCTATTGATGATATCCAAGCTGCTGGGTCTGACACTCGACCTCCAATGCTAGATAGAACGGACTATGAGTCTTGGTCACAAAGAATTCGCTTGTATTGTCAAGGCAAAGAAAATGGGGAGAACATTCTGAGATCAATTGATGAAGGGCCGTTCCAAATGGGTACTACCAGAGATGTTATCTCCAATGGTGATGATGGGACAGTCACCTTTGGAATTGACAGACCTCGTACGTACAATGATCTGAATGAAGCTGAAAAGAAACGATATGATGCTGACATTCGTGCTTCAAACATTGTGGTACAAGGGCTACCAAAGGACATATACAAACTGATTAACTTCAACACTGAGGCCAAAGCTGTTTGGGACAATGTCAAAATGTTGCTAGCTGGTTCAGAATTAACAAAGGAAGATCGTGAGTCTCAATTGTACGATGAATTCGAGCACTTTAAGATGAACCCTGGTGAAAGCATCAATGATTACTATGTCAGATTCCACAAGCTTGTGAATGACATGAGAATGATCAGAATGACAATGCCCAACATCCAACTCAACTCAAAGTTCGTCAATAACATGTCGCCAGAATGGGATCGATTTGTCACGGCTGTGAAGCTAAACAAAGGTCTCAGAAACACCAACTATGAGCAACTCTATGCTTATCTACAACAACATGAGAAACATGCCATGTATGATCGTCAGCTAAGAGAAAAGTTTCATCCCTCAAATGATCCTCTTGCTCTAATCTCCAGTGCTCAAGGTTTCAACCAATTCTCAGCTGACTTAATCAACCCTCCAATCACTACTCAAGCAACACAGAATCAGTCTTCTCTTGGTCAAGCCTCAATGCAATCAGCAAGTGTCAAAACCAACTCACAAGAATCGGGAAATTCCTACATGGACAAGAGAATTGATAACCTCTCCAATCAAGTCTCTCTACTGGTTCAACACTTCAGAAGCACTCTTCCTCAAACCAACAATCAACTCAGAACCTCATCTAATCCACGTAATCTTGCTGTTGTGGAAGATGGGCGTGTTGTGGTTCAAGGAAGACAAAATGTCCGAGGAAATGCTCAGAACAGAATGGGAAATGGCAATCAAGGACAAGGAAGGCAAATCAAGTGCTACAATTGTGGTGGGCTAGGTCATATTGCAAGAAACTGCACTGAACCAAAACGTCCTCAGAACTCCGACTACTTCAAAGATAAGATGCTGTTGATGCAAGCACAAGAGAATGGTGTTAAATTGGATGAGGAACAGCTGCTCTTTCTTGCTGGTGATGAAGGAAACTCCTTTGATGCTGATGTGGATGATCAACCAGTCCAGGATCTTGCTCTAAATGACCCGAACATCTTCCAGGCTGAAGATTGTGATGCATTTGATTCTGATGTTGATGATGAACCTACTGCACAAACCATCTTTATGGCCAAGCTTACATCTGCGATCACATCGGCAAATCAATCAGGATCTTCCAAATCATCCATCATTTCTGAGGTACTCAAATTATATGACACATATGAAACATGTGCCATTCCAACGATACTCGATGAGGTTCATCAAACTAGTATTGTCACGCCAGATGATGTTGGTTTGAAAAACACTAATGTTTCCTCAAAACAACAACATATGGATAACAATAAAGAGTCTGATGAATCTAGTAGAGCATCTGAAGATACACATGTTGACGATGTGATGCACAATCAAAGGACTCATAACGAAGTAAAACACACAGACACTATTGATTCAAATTCTGCTGATATGGGTAATAGTAATGTTGTCCCATATGAGCAATACTTGAAACAAAGTATCGAAAGTACTTTACCTAGTGATGACTCTTTCATTAATAATGATACTTGTGAATATGATGATTATACTGCTGTTATTCCTGATGACACCTTAACCACTAGGATTAATATTCTCAAAGATCAGGTGAATATGTATCAACAACGTGCAAAATTTGAGTTAACTGAACGTGAACAGAAAATGAATTGGCAAATGTGTACATATATTACCAAGAGGAATTTAAAGGAAGAAGAGTTAAGAGGGGAAATAAAATCTTTGCAAAATCAAATCAATCAAACTGTTAAACAAAAACAGGAGATTCAAAACAGTGTCAACACACTAAAATTAGATTTTCAAAGCAAAGAAACTAAACTTCTAAACGATTTTTCCCAATTAAAGGCCTTAAAGAACAAGCTTGAAAACAAATTGTACACACAAGGCCAAACCATTCAAACTGCTCAAATGATGCATAAGCACATTAAGCTTCGTGATAAACATAGTGATAAGGATACAGGTGTGCCTAAAACTAATTATCTTAGGAGCGTTAGTGCCTCTCAACCTGCCTTATATGACTATAATGTGATGCTTAAGCCCAATCATGATTCCCCTGATGTGCGTGATACAGAAGAGATTGTTGAAATTGAAACAGAAAATAGGAAAAGACTTGAGGATAAGATGAAGGATCCCAAGTGCATAGCAAATCGTGTTAATATCAAGCCCCATAACTACTATGAGCAGAACCGATTGACTGTTTTTGTGCCACAAACTAAGTTAACCCCTGAACAGATTTTTTGGGCATTAGATGTGGAAAAAATGAAAGCTGAACTTCTTATGGCTACCACTCCCCTTAAGTTTGCTAAACCCACGGTGTATCCTCCCAATACACCCATGAACCTAGTTCAGATAGCACTTCCCACTCAATGTAAAACTCTTATTAGCATGTATGTACTGTATCAAATGTTTGCGGATTTTGACAAAACGTGTAAAAAGAGGATTACTCCAACGGGAATTACTGAGGGGGAAAGGGGTTTTGAAGTTACAAAAGAATGTTATCTCACAGAAGTCATTCCGTTTTTTAAACAAATCAAAAACCATTTTGAATACATGGAAACGTCCCTTAAACAAGAGATCAATGAAATGAAAGAGGTGTTTAAAAACCAGGAACGTGAAGGAAAACAAACTGTAATGGATCTTCAACATAGTGAAATTGCGAGGAAGAATGCTCTCATCATGAATGATAATTTGATTGCTATGTGCATTGCTCAAGATGTGTTTTATACTGCTACTGATTCTTCTTTAACTGCTTCCCAATTTCATGATATGTCTGTTACATTAAAGGTTTTCCAGAATCGTGTTGTTGAGCTTGAGGGGGAGAATTTAAAACTGCGCGAAAAAATTCAAAAAGATGATCATGATAACATGGTCAAGCAATTTTCAAAACTAGAGGTTGATAATCTTAACTTGCAATTAAGATACCAACATCTAGAAGAAAGAATTAGAAACTCAAATGCCAAGACATCTTCGGATGCTCCTGAATTTGATGCATATTTTGAATTAGCCAAAAGGGATGAAAGAATTCAAGCTCACACTAACACGATTCGGAAACTGAAGCTTCAAATTGCACAATTTAAGACGAATAAATGTGATGTGATTGATAATAAATGTGATGCGATTGATACCCAGAAACCTCCGTGTTTAGATTCTCAATATCTTCAACTTCAAAATGTCATTAACGACTTGAAATACGAAAATGATTGTTTTCAAGCTGAAAACTCTAAAATCAAACAACATTACAAAGAGTTACATGATTCGATGAAGATCACACGTGATAAAAACAATGAAAAGATAACTTCTTTGCTTAAAGAAAATGAGAATCTAAAGACTCAGGTGAAAGGGAAAATGCCAGTCACTGCATGTGATTGCAGTCTCACCAAAGCGGCTAAAACAAAAAGAACTGATGTTGATGCCATTAATATTCCTCTTCCCCTTAGGAATAATGCGTTTGTTCATAGTGAGTACCTTAGGTATCTCAAGGATTGCCTAGATATCCTCTGCGAAACTATTGAAGAGGTTAGAATGGTGAGTCCTGCGGACATTGGCATCCGTGATGTGTATTATCTCACCAACAGATCATATGAGCTCTTAGATTATGCCATTGGTACATGTCCTAAAGCTGTTTGCATGCGTGATAAGACTAATGATTTTTCCTCTAAGGTTAAGAACAAGCATGTTGCCTTTAAAGTGCCCATAACATCACCAAAACATAACACATCAGATACCAGAAATCAAACAGCAGTTTCTCGTTCTAATGTTCCCATCATTAATTCTACAGGAGTAAAAGTTGTCACTAATGCTAGCGGGTCAAAGCCTAGTTGCAATACAAGGAATGATAGGACTTCGCCAGCTAAAAGTGCTCAAGGAAAGAAAGTAGAAGACCACATTAGGAACAATAAGACTGATCTGAACGTTGAGAATCGTGTTGATTCTAGTATTAGCTCTAGGCGTACTGTAATTAATTCGAATTCTAAAACCAGTTGTGAGATCTGTAATAACTATTTAAATTTTGGTAATCATGATGTGTGTGTTAAGACATGTTTGTATGCTTCTAAAGTATCCCCTGGTTGTCATACTGTTTATTATAATCGTGTAAAACATGTTTGGAAAGCAACAGGAAGGAAGTTTACTAATGTTGGCTATCATTGGAGACCCACTGGAAGAATAGTGTCAATAGGAAGTCATCGCCCCTTTGCCAAACAGTCTAATCCTAAGTTTCCCAACATTAGGATTTGGAAGAAATCTGGTAGAACTTTTCCTATAGGAACCCAATGTGCTAACCATAAGTCTAGTTCCCCAGCATATCATGTTATGACTAAGGTCACTATTAATTCTTCCAATTCTGATGTTTGTGCTAACCAATCGGAACCCACTTTTGGTTGGGGATCCAAGTTTGTCCGTTATCCATATCTGTCTGATTTCAAATGCAGGTCGTACAAATCGCCCTGTGGTATTTGGACTCAGGCTGCTCAAAACATATGACGGGGGATCGCTCGCGGCTCAGAAATTTCGTGAAAAAGTTTATCGGGACTGTTAGATTCGGGAATGATCATTTTGGTGCAATAATGGGTTATGGAGATTATGTGGTTGGTGACAGCGTTATCTCTCGGGTATATTATGTAGAAGGTCTTGGGCACAATCTATTCTCCGTAGGTCAATTTTGTGACTCAGATCTAGAAGTTGCCTTCAGAAAACACACTTGTTATGTTAGAAGATTGGATGGTATGGATCTCCTGAAAGGCAGACGCGGCACAAACCTCTACACTATATCCATTGAAGACATGATGCAATCATCTCCAATCTGTCTACTATCTAAGGCTTCCAAGAACAAGTCATGGTTGTGGCATCGTCGTTTGAACCATTTGAACTTCGGTACCATCAATGAACTTACTCGTAAAGATCTTGTTCGAGGCATGCCCAGGCTGAAGTATGAAAAAGATCATCTGTGCTCCGCTTGTCAACTTGGTAAAAGCAAAAAGCATTCTCACAAACCCAAAACCATCAACACCATTATGGAAGTTCTTCATACCCTTCACATGGACCTTTGTGGTCCCATGAGAGTGCAAAGTATATTTGGAAAGAGATATGTGTTAGTGATCGTTGATGACTATTCTCGTTTCACATGGGTCAAATTCCTCAGATCCAAGGACGAAACACCTGAAACCATCATCAAACTAATCAACAAGCTGCAAGTTGGGCTCAATAAAACTGTCAGATTCGTCCGCACTGATAATGGAACAGAGTTTGTCAATCAGCAACTTACTCAGTTTTATGAAGATCTGGGAATTAGTCATCAAAGGAGTATACCTCGAACACCTCAGCAGAATGGAGTCGTTGAAAGACGAAACCGTACACTTGTAGAGGCAGTGCGAACTATGTTGATCTTCTCCAAATCTCCTATGTTCCTATGGGGAGAAGCAATTGCCACTGCTTGCTACACCCAAAACCAATCACTGATTCATCTTCTTCACTGCAAAACCCCTTATNTGTTCCTATGGGGGGAAGCAATTGCCAATGCTTGCTACACCCAAAACCAATCACTGATTCATCTTCTTCACTGCAAAACCCCTTATGAGCTGGTACATGAAAGAAAACCCGATCACTCATTCCTTCGAGTTTTTGGTGCATTATGTTACCCAACCAACGATAGTGAGGATTTGGGAAAGCTCAAGGCAAAAGCTGATATTGGAATTTTTGTTGGCTATGCACCAAACAAGAAGGGGTACCGACTCTACAACAAAAGAACCCGACAAATCATGGAAACTATCCATGTCACGTTTGATGAGCTGACCGAGCAAACGGTTCCTGAATACTCCAGTTCAGGACCCGCATCTAATCTTTGGACTCCTGGACCAATTAGTTCGGGACTTGTACATTCCTCCACCACTGATGCTCCTTCTTTACCTCCTACTAGTGAGGATTTAAAGAAGCTGTTTGATCCAATGTATGATGAGTATTTTGAGCCTCAACAGAGAGTCGAACCAGAACAACAAGTCAAAGGTCCTGATGCTGATGCTAATTTTTTTTTAAATTTTGATATATTAAGCGCATTTTAAGCATATTTTCAAAAGTTTAGGACANAGGTCCTGATGCTGCTGCTAATGAGGAAACACAACCTACAAATGGGCCTTCCATCTCCATCTCTCTTAGTCAGAATGCTCCATCATCCAGTCATACCAATCACACTGATCAACATTCTTCAATTCCTCAAGAAAAAGCATCTGAACACATTTGAAGTGAATCCTTTTACTCAACCACCTGATGAAACTTTTGTCAACATATTTGCTCCTGAACCATCTACTTTGGCAACCTCCTCAGAAGATTCCAACACAGCTACTTCAATTCCCAGTCATCAACTTCATGAGCATATCAGGAAATGGACAAATGATCACCCAATTGACAACATCATTGGTAACCCATCTAGGCCGGTATCTACACGTAGACAACTTGTCACATATGGCTTTATGGTGTTTCGTTAGCAACATACTGTCCAAAGGCGAACCAAAGGTTTATAAAGATGCTTTGACTAAAATGTCCTGGTTCACTGCAATGCAAGATGAAATCCATGAATTTGAAAGACTAGATGTTTGGGAATTAGTGCCCCCTCCCGACTGTGCTATGATTATCGCTCTCAAATGGATCTTCAAAGTGAAGCTTGACGAATATGGTGAAGTGCTGAAGAACAAAGCTCGACTTGTGGCCAAAGGGTACAAACAAGAAGAAGGCATCGATTTTGAGGAATCATTCGCACCAGTTGCCAGAATTGAAGCCATCAGAATCTTCCTTGCCAACGCAGCCAGTCAGAACATGGTTGTCTACCAAATGGATGTAAAGACTGCCTTTCTCAATGGCCAATTAAAGGAAGTGGTATATGTTAGTCCACCAGAGGGGTTTGTTGATCCTGAACGCCCAAATCATGTCTATCGCTTGAAGAAGGCACTATATGGTCTTAAACAAGCACCCAGAGCATGGTACGATACTCTGTCCAAATTTCTTCTAGCCAACCAATTCACCAAGGGTGTTGTCGATCCTACCTTGTTCACTAGAAAGTTGGGAGAGCATCGACTCCACGTTCAGATCTATGTGGATGACATTATCTTCGCATCTGCCGATCCATTGGAATGTGATAGGTTTGCACAAGAGATGAGTACTGAATTCCAAATGTCCATGATGGGGGAAATGTCTTTCTTCTTGGGTCTCCAGATTTCTCAAAATCCACACGGTATCTTTATCAATCAATCCAAGTATGCCAGTGAAATACTAAAGAAATTTGGATTTGAATCATGCGAATCTGTTGATACTCCAATGGTTGAGAGAACAAAGCTGGATGAGGAAGTTGAAGGAGCACTAGTCGACCAAACCAAATACCAAAGCATGATCGGATCATTGATGTATCTCATAGCTAGCAGACCAGATCTATTATTTTCTGTTTGCATGTGTGCTCGTTATCAATCCAAACCTACTAAAAAGCACTTAGAAGCAGTCAAAAGAGTCTTCAGGGACCTTCAAAGAACGATTCACATGGGCCTTTGGTATCCTAAAGACACTGCAATGGCTCTCACTGCCTACTTTGATGCTGATCATGCGGGTTGTCAAGATACTCGTCGAAGTACCTCTGGCGGTGCTCAATTTCTAGGACATAAACTGGTTAGTTGGTCATCAAAGAAGCAAATGAGTACGTCTATCTCCTCCACAGAGGCTGAATTCATTTCCATGTCATCTTGCTGTGCTCAAATTCTTTGGATGAGGTCTCAAGTATCAGACTATGGCTTTGTATACAACAAGGTTCCAATGTATTGTGATAACAAAAGTGCCATTGCTCTTTGCTGCAACAACGTCCAACACTCAAGATCAAAGCACATTGATATTCGACATCATTTCATCAGGGAACAAGTGGAAAAGGGAATCGTGGAACTCTACTTTGTGAGGACATAATTTCAACTGGTTGGTATCTTCACTAAGGCACTTCCTAGAGAACGGTTTCTATTCATTCTCCCACGTCTTGGAATGAAGAGTATCACTCCTGAATCGCTCAAAAATCTTCAAGAAGATAATGAGGAGTAACTGATTCACTTCACATATCTTTATATATATGGTGTCAAAATGCAGTGCGCCGTTTTCCCTTAATTTTGAAACCGGGTTNTATAAAAACCATAAAAATCTGAAAAACTGAAAAATACCAAAAATATGTTTGCCTAAATGATGGTTTGCTGTTGCTTCAGATAGCAACCCGGTTTTCAAAATTAAGGAAAACGCGTCACCCATTTTGACACCATTAAGACGATTGTTCCTAACAACGGATGAATTCCTTCCGGGCATGGATTACTTTACATCTGTGCAAATCCGAAAAGTTGTACGCTTCAGTGCAACCTTTCTAGTAAAAGAAGAGAAGTCTTCTTTTCCCAAAAACTCTTTCTTCTAAAATTCTTTAAAAGAGATTTTGTGGTGTACAAGGTGGCCATCGGACTTAAATTTTCACAAATACGTTACCGCTCACATTAATGGCTATTAAACGTTATATTGAAAACGGGTCATTAATTGAGGGGGAGCGTACTTGCTTAAAATTTCTGCTCCTTTAAAAGCTTTGTGCACCAGCAGCAGTGAAATTCAAAAAGTGTCTCAAAATCAGTAAACGTTTAAAATTTTATCACATTTCTTTCCAAAGTGTATTCGAAAAACATTTAAATCAATTGGGATCATAAAATCTCAAAAGATTTGAAATTTTATGATCGGGGGAGAGAATGTGATTTAAATATGAAAACTGATTTAAATGTGATGTTTTTGGACTTAAAAAGATGTTTTTGGACTCAAAAGATCGCTCCCGTACGTGCTAAAATTTTAAAGACTTTGGATTATAAACAAAGCACATATTGAGGAGGAGCAAGTGATTAAAAAATGGTGAATAAATGATCTCAAATGAAAGCTCACCCGTATGTGCCAAAGCTTTAAAAAACTTTCAAAATTGATTCAATCAATGTGCACATATTGAGGGGGAGCAAGTGGCTAAGAGTCTTTCGCATGTTTTTACAATAATAAGTAGAAACCGTGAATTGATTACGACTCAGAATTGACTCATGAATTGACGAAACGTTAAAAGTCGTGAATCGAAAAGTCTAGTCCTGGCCGGGTAATAATTTCAAGCTGGTCTAACCTGTGATGTAAACGTGTCCCTAGGGTATATGTCTATTAAGTGTAGATCAATTCAAATAAGTGCAACTCACCCTGACATGTGAAAATTTCTTTCTTTACCTATGAGCACATGTTAAGGGGGAGAATTTGAAAAATGATAAAACTCTCAAAGTGTTGACAAAATGTGTTTATTAATCATAAACACTTTGAGAGAATTTTCAATGATTTGGTTATATGGCGATTGTGGAATGATACCAAAAGACCGACCACTTTAATTTAATGCATGGAGTTATAAGGATGGTAAGGTTAGGTATATGTTCCCATGATCCACCAGAACCGAAGGGATCTTCCCAGGGACAATCCAATAGATAGATAAGAAGTCCTTAGGAATGATTGAAGAAAGGAGAAAAGTGAGAAAGGGAAGAGTGCCGACTGAGATTGAGCTAGGACTGGAACAAACCCAACAAGGTTCTAGTAATGAAGTCTCGGTAAGCACTGAAGGGGTTGAAGAATTAAAAAGAAATGAAATGAGAAAGGGTGAAAATAAATAGCCCTCCAATTATTCAACCTTAGGGCAGAAACCGGGTTCAATTCATATGCTAATGATTGTTACCAAGGTAACATCGGTATTGAAGACAAGACGTCATGGACCCAGTGACGCACTGCACTAAACCTTCCAGCCACTCAAGTTCTCTTAAAAGATCTTGTTCCATTCTCATGGGGAACCGGTGTAATCTATCGACTTGTCTCCTAGAGCAAGTTGATATTGAAACAAGAGACCCCTCCCAAGTCTCCGCATAGGATAACCAACGTGCATGATGAAAGCGTTTTTCAAGCGGTGAAGCTTATAAACTCGAGTCGTAGTCCCAACGACGGTTGAACTGATCTCGTCACTCAAGATCGTGAGCTATGTGTAGTGAATAAGGTTTAAAAGAAGTTTTGGTTTTGTTTATACTACAACGACAAATTAAAGTAAAGTAAAGCGGTAAAATGACATGAAATAAGTAAACGAGTAAAATTGCATGAATAAAAATGACTAAAGAAAGCGGTAACTAAAAGCGATAAGTAATAAAAAGGTAAAGGAATTTAAAAGACAATGTGTTTGCAAAGCGACTCGAATAAGTTTATTAAGCTTGAGGTAAAAGCTTGTGACGAGTTATTTTCCTTTCTCGAGATTAGTTTTTGATTAATCTTTTGAAAAGATAACAACTCTAAACGAATGAATTAATCGTTCAAAGGTTTTCGTCCTTCGAATAATTAAAACACACGTCTAATTAATCTCTCGATTATTAATCACAAACGTTTAACGCTCTTACTTAACTCACTAACCCGAGCTATTAAGCAAACACGATTTAAAACTACTCGCGACTCATATTAAAAACGTAAAGAGATAAAGAGATTAAAAGACTTGTAAACATTCAACGGTAATAAAAGTTTAAACTAAAGATGAAAAGACGTAAGACTTTTATAAGAAAACGACACTAAAAAGATTTTAAAGAAAATTTGACAGCATAACGTTTAAGTTTAATAAAATGAAACCTCACTCGATAAACGATGAGGGAAAATAAAAGTCTAACTCGACTTGGAGAAAGAAAAGAAAACTGGAAAAGAACTTGAATCAAAACCAATACTCGCTACACCAACTAATCCATACTCGCTATACTAAATAAGCCCCAAACTCGCTAGGATTGGTCATCCAAACTCGCTAGGGTTTATCTCATACTCGCTAATCTTATGTTCCACACTCGCTAGAATCACAAAACCATACTCGCTAGATAACCTAGAAAACCCATACTCGCTAGATTTGGCAACCATACTCGCTAGGTTTAGGGACCATACTCGCTAGGTTTAGGGACCAAACTCGCTAACAATTTCTCATACTCGCTAGAAATGTAAACCATACTCGCTGAAAACATTAAAAACCCCCCATACTCGCTAAACCCTAAAAGGCATACTCGCTAGAATTTAATTTGGACGCTGGAAACTTTATTACGTGAGATAAATAACATAAACTAGTTAAATCTTATAAAAACCTTTGTAAAGAACTAGTTTAAGACACCAAATAAGCTTTTAATAAGCTAACGACTCACAAATAAGCTCTAACCCATTATTTATATTATGCGAAAGGAAAACATGCAAAGGTGACAAGAAATCATAAAAGCTTATATAAAAGATTGATATAAACGTAAATAAAGACTCAAAACTTGTAAAGATTAATGAGAAAGATTAAGATGAAAGACAATAAGCTTAAAAATAAGACATGAAATAAGTTTGCATTAATAAAAATTACACTAAGACATGAAAATAAGCTAAACTACACCTACCTTACACCTACTCCTAAAACTAACCTCTAATCTAATCTAATGCTTACAAATGAAGCTATCCAAGAGATATATCAAGCTAGGGGGTTACAAGTTTGCTTACGTGTACGCTTTGCCCCCTAGACTTTTACAAGTTATGAAATCATCATCAAACTTCTATTACAATACCAAAAAACGTTTAAACTACTAAATGTAAACTCATGTAACTTCGAGGCATTGTGTTGACGTTTATTTCAAGTCTTTAAAGATGTAAAAACGTTCACTTGCTCAATTTTCGAAAGCTTCTTCTCATGAATATCTTTCTGGTTTGATTAAGCGTATCGTTCATCTTCTTGAGCTTTTTAAGAAATAAACTCGTCATCACGGGCTTTCCTTGAGTAGATTTCATCTTTGACTCGGCTTTGTGACACTTTTCCACATCTCGTGCTCGTTTTAGGCTTTTAGGTTGATTTTCATGCAATTTATGCAATATCCTTCGATCACAACACAAAAACAAGGTATCTTTGGCGCGTTTAACGTTAGTTTGTTCTTTATAAACTATAAACTAAGGTCAAAGATGTTGTGTAAAATAGCACATATCAGTGCACTTATCGAGTCTAGAGCCAAGAGATGCATCAAAAGATCTCATAGGAACACTTATCCTTCTACACTGGTTGTTCAACATTAAGGACACCAGATGAAATACTTTGAGTCCTACGCAGATCTTAGCAATCTGCCAAGAACACTTATGAGGGAATGTACATAAGTATTTCCCAATGATTGAGTGGAAACTCCTGCCAGGGTCAACATCAAACCGCCCTGACAGCAGATCACTTCGGTAATCTCTTGTGGGTTACGCTTAGTGTGTACGGTGATGTTCCAAAAGTTCTACAGTCGTGGGGTTATCTCTAGCGACGCACCTAATCGTTGGTGTACTTTGATATGTCAGTGAAAGCCCTTTTAGGGGCATCCGATTAGGAACGGCCTTTGTAAGGATTAGAGAAAGTCTTCAAAATATGCTATTGACGATCTCGAAGTCCGAACTTGTAAGTGCCGGTATGTTTATTAATAACAAAATATTATGCAGCTCAACATACCATACTTACCATGATCACCATCATCACTCTAGTTCCACATGCTCATACCAAGTTCTAAAAGGAGTCGTCAGAACTGTTCAACAGTGAAGATCTACTCAACAAAGATGTATGGGCATGTTGGAAAGGCGTACTCACATCAGAGACAAAGAAGCTGACGATTGATGCCGATTGCTGAAAAGATGCAGATTCATCATCTCATGCTTACACTTCAACATCAAATCTAAAGATATCATGATCAAGTAATGGGATTCAACTATGCTTCCACAACTCTGATGCAGAAGATCATGATCCAGAAAAGTGTAAGCATGACAACACAAAGACTATTACAACATCACAAAGAGTCGCATCCACTTAAAGATGACTTGAAGCTAATTATTTGGATAAAAACGAAGAACAAAGTCAAAGATCATCCAATACACAAAGAAGTCATCTTGAGTCGTCTATCAATGAAGAATCAACAACTACGAGCTACGAGAGTATCTACAAAGATCTCAATGCAAGAATTCACGATTTATTATCAGGGTGACCTCCCTTAGGGGGAGATTGTTAGGAATACGATTTTTGTATAAGAAAGATTCGGTCACCCCAAGTATGATAAAACATTGTTTAGCTCATAGTAGTTAAATTAGTTAGTAGAATGTAGAATAGAAGTAGTTAGTATTCGCGGAGTCGGGTCGGGTCTTTTCCCACTGTCAGCCCGATCAGCAGCCCAAGTGGAAAAACTCTTTGTACATATAAATACCCCCTCCATCCATGGAGAGGATACACCTCTCATAATCTATTTTCTTTTTTTTGGTTTTCTCTCTTGGTGCCGTCTTCTTTCTCTCTCTATTTTCTCTCTCTAGCTTTCTTATTCTTTTCTTTCATCTTGGAACGATTCAACCATGTACACCATGTGTATTTGATGTTATGTGATATCTTACAGGATCCTTAGTAGTCGTTCCAGCACGAGTGGTAATGGCGAGTAAAGGATCCCTTTGATCTGTTGGAGGTTTTCCGAGGCCATCAAGAATGGCGTCGAGTTCTGCGAATTTGGTTATTGTGTCATTCAATTGGCTCGTGAATAGGTTGTCGAGGCCTTTCAATTTCAGATCCTTTTCAAGCATGAAATGTCCAAGATCATCCTCAAAAGTGCTCCTAACTTTGTAGTCAGGATGTTCTCCCCCTCCTTCGCTTCTTACAAGATTCCCCCAAGGGGTAAAATCGTTGTTTTGATAGAAAGTTAAGAAGGAAGGATCATCAAAGATGTCTTGGCTTGACAAACATGCTTGTTCTGTGGTGGTATTATCCTCGCATTCCTCCACTTCATGCGGGCCGCCACATTGATCACAGATCAGGTATGGGTTTGATAATTGTTTGGTTGGTTGCGACTTGTCTAGGTAGGAAATTTGATCCTTCAACCTACTCAGCCGGCTAACAAAAGGAGGCTTTTCCATGGTCTTGGAGACGCTCATGATCTAATCAGGTTCATCCCAGGTATCGTCTTGAACATTTGCATACTCCTCAATTCTGTCCCATGCTTCCTCGGCACTTAAGTTGGCTATCCTTCCTTTCGATGAGTTATTGATTCCCCTTTGGTCGCTTTTAGAGACCTATCGTAGAAGATTTGGACATGGAACCAGAGTTCAATGCCATGATGGGGGACTTGTCTAATTAGATCCTTGAATCTAGTCCAAGATTCGTAGATATGTTCCGCTGGTTCCACGTGGAAACGGAGGATTCCATTTCTCAACGTTGAAGTTCTTCCTATGGGAAAGAATTTCTCATAGAATTTTGAGATAAGCTGTTACCATGTGAAGATGGATTCGGAAGGGAGTTTGTTATACCAATCTTTGGCTTTTTCATAGAGGGTAAAAGGAAATAATCGTAGCCGGGAGGTATCTTTAGTGGCCCCGTCCGTATGGAGGGTATCCACTATTTTCAGGAAGTCCTTGATGTGTTGGATTGGATCTTCGGCTTTCAATCCTTGAAACTTGCATACATTTTGGACAAGCCAAACATTAGTTGCACGCAAGACCTCGTCCGTGTGTTCATTTGGAAAAACAATGGCATTGGAAAAACCACGAGGGGTGGGAGAAGAGTAGTCCTTGAGGGTTTTAGGGGCAGGGTTCTCAGGAACCTCCTCATCCTGATTGGATTGAGGAGTAAGGGGTGTAGAATGAGGATTGGATTCTTCCTCAGAGAGGGCATCGTCGAAGGCAATGGCAATGCCAGGTGGTTCGGGTGATGTAAAGAGTCGTCTTATCCTTCGCATTTCCGTATCAGGTTCTGCGTAGGGTGAGATAAGGTCTCTTAGTGAGCTGCGGCTCCTGGTGATCCTAAGAGTGGAGGGATCTTCGTTTACCATGATGGCCAAGGAAGATTTGAGCAGTGGGTAGAGCAGAAAAAGATAGACTAAAGAAAATCCTAGAAAAATAAAATAAAAAAAATCTCACTAGAAAGGAATTTAGTGAGTAGACCTAATAAAATAAAAATTCTACCTAAACAATAACTATCCCACCAGGCAGTGTACCTGGTCAGTGTAGTATAGTGTAGTGGTAAGTACGGGGGATTGATCGTTCTCTCACTGGGAATAGTGTTCGTTAGGTTAGAAAAACTACTCTAAAAGGTCTAAGGGTGAAGGAAGATTATTTTTATATTTTTTATAAAAGCAAGTAAAATCTCGGTTTTGAAGGAGTGGGCGGAATTAGTTGCTATTCAACTAACCCAAAAAACTACAATTGCAATTAAAATAAAATAACTAAACTATTGTGGTTGTGAAAACTTATATGGAGACAAATGTGTTTACTTAGATTTCCATACTCCCTAACTATCTTTTACCAGTTAATTGGTGTGTGTATTAATTGNTTTAGAGACCTATCGTAGAAGATTTGGACATGGAACCAGAGTTCAATGCCATGATGGGGGACTTGTCTAATTAGATCCTTGAATCTAGTCCAAGATTCGTAGATATGTTCCGCTGGTTCCACGTGGAAACGGAGGATTCCATTTCTCAACGTTGAAGTTCTTCCTATGGGAAAGAATTTCTCATAGAATTTTGAGATAAGCTGTTACCATGTGAAGATGGATTCGGAAGGGAGTTTGTTATACCAATCTTTGGCTTTTTCATAGAGGGTAAAAGGAAATAATCGTAGCCGGGAGGTATCTCTAGTGGCCCCGTCCGTATGGAGGGTATCCACTATTTTCAGGAAGTCCTTGATGTGTTGGATTGGATCTTCGGCTTTCAATCCTTGAAACTTGCATACATTTTGGACAAGCCAAACATCAGTTGCACGCAAGACCTCGTCCGTGTGTTCATTTGGAAAAACAATGGCATTGGAAAAACCACGAGGGGTGGGAGAAGAGTAGTCCTTGAGGGTTTTAGGGGCAGGGTTCTCGGGAACCTCCTCATCCTGATTGGATTGAGGAGTAGGGGGTGTAGAATGAGGATTGGATTCTTCCTCAGAGAGGGCATCGTCGAAGGCAATGGCAATGCCAGGTGGTTCGGGTGATGTAAAGAGTCGTCTTATCCTTCGCATTTCCCTATCAGGTTCTGCGTAGGGTGAGATAAGGTCTCTTAGTGAGCTGCGGCTCCTGGTGATCCTAAGAGTGGAGGGATCTTCGTTTACCATGATGGCCAAGGAAGATTTGAGCAGTGGGTAGAGCAGAAAAAAAAAAACTAAAGAAAATCCTAGAAAAAAAAAAAAAAAAAAAAATCTCACTAGAAAGGAATTTAGTGAGTAGACCTAATAAAATAAAAATTCTACCTAAACAATAACTATCCCACTAGGCAGTGTACCTGGTCAATGTAGTATAGTGTAGTGGTAAGTACGGGGGATTGATCGTTCTCTCACTGGGAATAGTGTTCGTTAGGTTAGAAAAACTACTCTAAAAGGTCTAAGGGTGAAGGAAGATTATTTTTATATTTTTTATAAAAGCAAGTAAAATCTCGGTTTTGAAGGAGTGGGCGGAATTAGTTGCTATTCAACTAACCCAAAAAACTACAATTGCAATTAAAATAAAATAACTAAACTATTGTGGTTGTGAAAACTTATATGGAGACAAATGTGTTTACTTAGATTTCCATACTCCCTAACTATCTTTTACCAGTTAATTGGTGTGTGTATTAATTGCGTGGATGACGGGTGTATTCCTTAACAAGTCATGGGGTGGCGTACATATCTCCCCAATTCTATGAGCTCTTATCTCCTCCTACAACTATGCGCACGCATAATCATAGGGATTGTAAAAAGTGGCTCATGTGTTAAATACTACCTTAATAACCTAGTACGCATTAGTTACATGTTTCTTAAGACGTTCAAGCATGTTACCATATAGGAGTATTGCCAGTTTTCTTAAGCCTAACATTGATGAAACGTTCACCCAAACAAGTAATAACACACCAATCAACCAATAATTAATAGTCAGGTTTCATTAGATCTAAGCAAACACAAGAAAAATCTAGCTTAGCAAGTTAATTGAAAGACAAGCATAAGATATGATTAACCAACACATAGACATATTGATTAATTTAAGTGAGGACTTATCTTTAATTGAACATGAAGGATTCAAGGGTGAAAAACCCTTGAAAATACAACCAAATTTGTCTTTAGGGTTTTTCCCAAAGTTGTACCAAAAGTTTCACACTAATGAAGGAAAAATAGAAAAGTATATATAGAAAATACATTCTGACGGCGTCAGGTTATAGGCTCTGACGCCGTCAGCTCGCCGCCACTAGGGTTCTCGGATGGCCTAGATCTACTTCTGACGCCGTCACCCTTTAATCTTTCTGGGCCGTCGCTCTTTAGCATTTACACCTGACGGCCTACTCTCTGGCGTCAGGTGTAAACATCTTGTTTTCTTCATAGGGCGTCTAGCGTAATATGATTTTACTCCTTTGTCAACGTTGGCTGACGGCGTCACCTTGTGACTCTGACGCCGTCAGGAAGGAAATCCAGCTTCTTTTGAGACTTTGTCGTTTTCTTCACTTTTATGCTCAAAAAATGTCCAAATATGCATGTTTTCCAGAATTCTTCTCAAAAGTACCTAAAATGACAAAAGGAACGATTTAGGGAAATATTTGATCACATTTACTCGAATTAGGGCTTAAATGACCCCTTAAAACGGGTACACTTTTCGTCTCATCAAGTGCACAGAAGAACAAGCACAACTACAAGGGCATGGGGAAGAAGCCTGCAGAGTAGCTTGTGTAGGGTGTTTTGGGTGTTTAGGTGTAGATGGTTTATGTTTCATGTTTTGATGATGGTTAATTGTACTCTCCATTGTAATGAAACTTTTTGATATGAATAAAGTTTCGTTTTCTTTTCTGTTTCCACTGTTAGAGCATGTTTTACCACTGCTTGCCTTTTTGTTTCCACTGTTATCTTTGTTCTCTGCATAAAAGTTAGTGGACAAACAAAATACAAGCACAACATATACAAACTTATACAATTAAGAATTTGAGTACCAAAACCTCCCCTCAACACCAAAGACCATTAGACATAAAAAGTATTTATAGATTTAGCATTCCAATACCTGTTACCAAGTACTGAAATCTACCCACATCAAGACCTTTTGTTAAAAAATCAGCATAGTTATCATCAGTGTGAATTTTGATAACCTGAATTAGCCTTTTCTCATAGCAATCTCTTATAAAATGATGTCTAATTTCAATATGTTTGGTCTTTGTGTGTTGAACAGGATTTTTAATTATGCATATGGTACTACTATTGTCAATGTAAATGATGGTATTCATAAAATTGTACCCATAGTTCAAAAGTTGATTTTGAAGTGATAGAACTTGAGCACAGCAACTTGCAGCAGCCACATACTCTGCCTCAGTTGATGAATTAGCCACCATTGTTTGTTTCTTGCACTGCCATGACACCAACATATTCCTAAGAAATTGGCATCCACCTTTCATAGATTTTCTATCTATGCTAGCTCCAGCATAGTCACTATCTGAGTAAGTGACTAATTCTAAAGGAGATTCTCTAGGATACCATATCCCATATTAGGAAAAGCTTTAAGGTATTTGAAAATCTTCTTCACAGCAGTCAAGTGAGAAACTTTGGGAGTGACCTGAAACCTTGCACAAGCACATACTGCAAACATAATATCTGGCCTAGACGATGTGAGATACATCAAAGAACCAATCATTGATCAGTACATGTGCACATCAACTACTTCACCACTGTTTTCCTTCAAAAGTTGATGTGTAGTCTTGTCTGCAGGGGTGCTACTTGACTTTGCATCAGAGAATTTGAACTTCCTTGGTATCTCAGCCACATATTTATCTTGATTGATGAAAATTCCATTTGGCTTTTGCTGTACTTGAAGTCCCAAAAAGAATGTGAGTTCTCCCATATAACTCATTTGGAATTCTTCCTTCATAAGCTTCTCAAATTATTTGCACATCTCAGGCTTTGTAGATCCAAAAATGATATCATCAACATAAACTTGAACTAGCAAGATATCATTCTTGTCTTTCTTGATGAACAAAGTTTGATCCACTATCCCTCTATGAAACCCATTATCAATAAGATAAGTTGTTAAGGTCTCATACCATTTTCTTGGAGCCAGATGCAAGCCATGTGGTGCTTTAACTACCCTGTATACTTTGTCTGGATAGTCAGGGTCTTCAAAACCTGGAGGTTGTGACACATATACCTCCTCATCAATTTGCCCATATAGAAAAGCACTTTTTACATCCATTTGATAGACTTTAAAGCCCATAAAGGATGCATAGGCCAGGAATAGCCTAATTGCTTCAATTCTTGCAAGTGGGGCAAACACCTTGATGAGTGCTCAAACACTCATCATTTTTGGTCAAATCTGAAATGCAAAACATCTGAAAACACGCAAAAACACATCAAAATGATGAAAATATCCAAGGATTGTGTTTTATATGTCTCAAATGCAAAAAGTTTAAAAACAAATGAAAAACGAGCAAAGTTTGCAGAATTGGCAGATGCAGTCCCCCAACTTTCAAAGATTGTCAAATTTAGTCCCTGGTCAAATTATTTCAAAGAAAAGTCAACTTAAGTCCTTGGAAAGTCAAAAATGTTCAATATTGATCCTTGGATAAAAGTTTTCATGAAATGGCAAATTGAGCGCCTCAACTTTACAAAATTGGCAATTTTGGTCCCTGGGTTTCAAACTTTGGAAAATTACATTTTTGGTCCTTTGGTTATTCACAGATGGCAAGTTTGGTCCTCATGGTTACTTTGGGAAATTTACATTTCAGGCCCCTTGAATTTCAGCATGTTACACTTACTATCCTTGGGCTTAATCCAATACATAACCAAACGGACCCTATTTTATCATTTAACCCAAAACCCATTCCACCCTTATAACTCTCTTCCTAAAACCCAATCCACAAGGCCCAACATACCTCAGCCCAAATCCCTTATAATGATAAATCACACACCCCGTTTTTTGTTAGATGATAAGTGTTGGGTTAGGCCCGTATGTATTTGGCCCATGTGTATTGTATTTTATATATTCTGTCATATGTATACCGAACATGGATTCCATTCAATATACGATTAATAAACTCTTACATGGTATCAAACCCTAACCTCGATCTACCCTACTGCTTCCGCGATTCTTCATCATAATCTGTTTTTTTTTTCTTAAGTTTCGTTTAATAGTTTCTCGACCAGGTGTGTTGTCGAGGTGTGTTTAAGTGTTTGTCGATCGGGTGTGTTGTCGACTTGTTTAAGTTTCTGTTAACTTCTGTGATTCGTGTTTGTTTGATTGTCAGTCAAGAACAAGGTACTACTGCTTTGAATTATCAATTGGTCGCTTTCAATTGGTTAGTTGTATTTGTTTTATATTACTAAATCCATTCAGTGGGTGTTGCTTTGTCGCTTTCAACGTAGAATACATCACGAGTGGTATTATATTTGGTTTATATTTGAAGATTCAAGTTAACCTCGTACTGTGTTCTTGGTATTGATCTATTAAAAGAATTTAGTTTGTCACATATTGATTATTTATTCATAGTGAAAAAAAAAACCAGTCGACCTTGTTACTGTTAAATCCTAAAATCACCTACTGTTTCAATCATGACTCAAGATACTAATCCCCCTGCACCCATCCTCACTTTGTCGGATAAGCTTATGGCTATGAATCACCTAACCACTTTTGTCCCCATCAAACTTGATGTTGATGAGATGAATTACTCCTCATGGGTGTATTATTTTTCTCATCTATGCCATGGCTATGGCATCNGGAAATGCAATTATAGCTAAATAAGGCGTGGCTAGCAATACTTAAAACAAGAACATAGTAGGCACCAAAACTAGCATATTAAACTAAAAATACTAACTAAGCCTGAAATGACAGATTTGAACACAAAGAAAAGCTACTCGTAATTTAAAAACTGACAATATGCTACAAACGAATCCTTTGACTCCCAAACAAGAAGCAGGTAAATCAAAATCCAGGCTCCTTTGCTTTCTTCTTCCATTACAAACTGATTTGAATTCCCACTATTTTTCTTGTATTTTTTTGATTCTGGTTTTTGACTTGAGGGCTTGTTTAAAACTAGTTTAACTTATAAAAAAAACAGATAATAGGCTCAGTTGCGCTTTGTGGACAGTAAATCAGCTTTCAAGCAAAGATTAAAGGCAAATTGAGAGTTTTTAGTGAAAATTGCAAAGTCTAAATTTAAACACCAAGGATTGAAATTAAGGTTCAATAAAAGTAATATTTAAAAACTTAAAACACTGATTACAAGCTTTTGGAAGCAGTTTTAACAACTAAAGAACTAGGTTTTACATGAAACGACATTAAAATAAACCAATTAACTACCTTTTCTTCCACACGCTCTCTTTCCATATAATAGGAACCCTTAGGGGGTTTTCTTGACTTTCTGAGCATTTTCCCACCCATAAATCCTAGCCCTTGATGACTGGATTTCAATCCTGGCCTTTGAAAGGCATTTTGGCGCAAAAGTCTTTAACCACTTTCTGAGTTAACTTGGGGAAGAAAGGAAAACAATAAATGCCATTTGGAAGGTTGTTGAGATCCAAGGGACAAGAAAGGGGTGAGGTTTGAGGTGGAGGGTGGTGATGAACAAGTGGAGAAGTACCAGCACGTGGGGAAGGAGAAAAAGGGAGGGGAGAAGTTTGACTTGGGTTTGACCTGGTGGGAGGATAAAACCGGGGTGTGGGAATTTATCATCTAAAGCGGATTTGCGAGGTATGTTGGGCCTTGTGGATTGGGTTTTAGGAGAAGAGTTAATAAGGGTGAATGGGTTTTGGGTTAAATGATAAAAATAGGGTCCGTTTGGTAGTGTATTTGGATTAAGCAAAGGATAGGTAGGTAGACATGGCTGAAATTCAAGGGGCCTGAATGTAAATTTCAAAGTACACATGAGGACCAAACTTTCATCTGTGAATAACCAAAGGAACAAAAATGTATTCCAAAGTTTGAAACCAGGGACGCAAAATTGCATTTTGTAAAAGTTGAGGCGGCTCAAATTTGGCCCATTTCATGAAAAACTTTTTATCCCAAGGATCAATATTGAACATTTTGACTTTCCAAGGACTAAGTTACTTCTCTTTGAAATAATTTGACCAGGGACTAATTTGACAACTTTGAAAGTTGGGGGACATCCTTGATTCTTGTGGTATCTTAATTAAATGTTGTTAACTCTTGTTTAAATGGTGTTTTAATAACCTGAGAAACTGTTTTGGATACTAATCTAGTCTTAAATCACAAATTGGCAGCTTAAAAATCCATTTATCTGTCATAAAGGGGTGTTTGGGTCAGGGTTTTATTCCATGTTCTTGCTGTTGTTATGCTGTTCATTTGGTATTGGTAGGTTTCACTAGGTATATTTAGTTTAGTTCAAGCCAAAAACACAGTACTTATTTCAGGAAAAGTCAAAACTTGCTTTGATCCCTACTAATTGCATAACTGTTAGGAATTTTGGATCCCAAATCCTCATTTTAGGTTTAGAATCTGTTAATCTAGCTTATTGTAGTTGCATATTAACTTTAAAAATCATTTGTAGTCATCTAGGATCAATGGAAATTCAGTTTAGTCAACACAGGTCCAAATTCTAAAAGTCAAAGTGTTCAAGAAATTTTTTTTGAATAAACTTCAGAATTTTGTGTAAGGTTTAATCTTGGCTTTTAGGATTATTGCTTTTGGATTATCAATATTTGGCTGGTGATCTTGCTATATTATTTTTCTTGATTTTTTGTGAGCTTGTTAAACTGCTTAAATGTGCTTATCAAACTAGCTGTTTTTCATGAGAGTGCTCTGTGCACAGGGTAACTATTTTGGATTGTGATTCATAAGTTGTTCAGTAGTTGGCCTAAGTATGTAATGGTTGTTGTTTTGAGTGGTTTGCCTGGATAGCTTGCTTAATTTGTGCTTATTTGCCCTTCAGCTTTTTGCTAGCTTTTTAATTGCCTTTAATTTCCAACCAGTGAAACCTCTACACTGACTCATCAGTGTAGAGAGCCCAATTCATAAGCTCTTCACAAGCTTACCTGTGGGTCCCACAGGTTGAGTTTGGACTTTTTGGAAAGCCCTTCAAGCCACCTTTAAGCTCATGTGCTTATTTTGTCCTTTCTGGTTTAGTTACTAGGGCTGCTCCTAGTTTGTTTTGTGTCCCATTTTACTGAACTCACTGGTTCAACAGTGAGTTTTAGCTCTTTCATAAGCTCACCAAGGGTTTATTAGTGGGCCCCAGTGAGTGATCTTTGGTTCTATAAGCTCACCTCCTAGCTGACTACTCATTTCACCCTTTGTTTGAGTTTCTAGCTCTGTGGACCCCACTTGAAATCACCCCTATACTTTGTCCCATTTTCAGTGTTCAAGTAAGAATTCCAATTGCTTATTTGAGCTTAATTTCTTATTTAGGGATTCTTTTGTTTGAACCTTAATTCACCCCTGTACCTCAGCTTAGGGCTTAATTCAAAGCTTTTAGCTTTGACAGTTGACCAAAGTCAACTTTCAAGCCTTGAAGCACTCAAAGTGCTTATTCTTGAGCACTAGTTGTTTTCCCTTTACAGTATAAAATAGTTTTCTAAAAAGAAAATCACAAAAATCATCATTTTTAATTTAAGTGATAGTTTCTATTTAATATAGTTTAATTTTTAATTATTCTTTTTACATTTTTGTTAAATACCAATATGTTTTTATATTTTTCTTAAATTCTCAGTAACTTGAAGTATTTTTAGGAATTTTTCTAGATTTTTCACTTTTCATTTAGTAATTATTAGAATTTAAATTAGTTTAATAAGTAGTTAAATAGTAATTAATTAATTAAAAATAGATAATTAGTGTTAAAAATAGATTTTCAGTTTCAAAATTAGTTTTATAATATTTTAGATTTCTCCAATTTAATTTTTCATTTTTCCAAGTTGTTTTCCTATTTATTTCATTTTTAGTTAATTTTAATTAGTAATTAATCTTAGTTAATTCATAATAATTAATTAAAAAGTCAAAAAAATATTTTTCTTTTTCTTAAAATTTTCTTTTGTCATTAGGATTGTAAAAATGTGTTTTTCATCATCTAGGTGTTTGTAGATTTCCATTTTCACTTTTATTTTCGTATGTAGACGTTTAATTAAACGTAAACGTACATTTTTAGATTTGTAAACGTTTCCATATTTCCAGTAATCGTTTGTAGTGTTTGTTTATCATTTTCATTCATAATTTCGTAGTTTAATTCCTATTAATCTCTCTCACCAATCCTCGTTTCATAAACGCTTGATCTCAGAATCGTTTTCACGCCTTTTCACGCTTCGTCGGGACATAACGACCCGGGAAGAACTCCTATACTCTCCTTGGTGCATTGAGCCCTTTTTAGTTTGACTTTTGTTGACCAAATCCTTGGTCAGTTTTAGTTGACTGTTTAGGACCAATCAAATTTTGGCGCCGCTGCCGGGGAGGCGTGTCGCGTGTCTTAAACGTTTTGCAGTATCGTGTTTTTGAAACACAACTTGTGTATATCATCTATCCTTTGTATATTTTCATATAAAACAAAAATAATCGTGAAGTCAATTCGTTTGACAGATCGATTGCCAAAAATATCGTCTTTTCAGATTCAAAAAACATGTAAAACCCAAAAAGATTCTTCCTCCTAATTTTCATAATTCTTGCAGCTCTAATAACTTTTAGAGTTGTTTTCTTGTGCATGCGCACTCGTTCTTCTAGGTCTACGAGCCCATTTCGTGAGCTTGTAAGAATTCCTCGAAGACGACGTAGACGTTCTGCCCCCGCAGTCGAATCTGAGATTCGTACTATTTCTCCCCCTTCTGTCGTCATGGCAGATCTTCCTATGAGTGAGCTTCTCCAAGCACCCATCGAGGGTTACGGAGATGCCATTGTTGTTCCGG
The DNA here is from genome assembly GCA_014162995.1 of Artemisia annua. Classification (NCBI taxonomy): domain Eukaryota; kingdom Viridiplantae; phylum Streptophyta; class Magnoliopsida; order Asterales; family Asteraceae; genus Artemisia; species Artemisia annua. Next base: position 11,368 of record LBNU01012559.1, on the reverse strand, counting down.
CCATCGTGGCTGATAATTTTGAGCTCAAAACCGGGTTACTGAATCTTGTAACCCAAAGTCAATTCTTTGGTTTTGAGCGGGACGATCCTCATGCTCATATTCGATGGTTTAACAAGATCACATCTACCATCAGATACAAGAATGTCCCATCTGAGGCAATCAAACTTCTTCTCTTCCCATTCTCCCTCGAGGGACAAGCCCGGATTTGGCTTGAAAAACAACCCCCTCGTTCTATTGAAACATGGGAGGATTTAGTCAAGAAATTTTTGAATGAATTCTATCCTCCTTCCAAGACCACGAGTCTTAAAAATGAGATCATCAAGTTCACTCAGAAATTTGATGAATCATTTAGTGAGTCGTGGGATCGGTTCAAAGAATTGCTTCGCAAGTGTCCTCACCATGGTTTCTCCGAGTTGATGCAACTTGACACTTTCTACAATGGTGTGAGCCA